>JAQFYZ010003389.1:0-13588 GCA_034695085.1 Cylindroiulus punctatus | reverse complement strand
CACGGGGAGCTAAACCGCGCTATATCTAGGGGAATGCATGTTATAATCACCGGTTCGTAGCGATTTGGATTCACAAATCAATACTAAAAAACCGCGAAAGAAATGTGGATTTTCGACCTTTTCCTGCAAAAACACAAATGCCTTGGAGTTCTTTGAAAAAACTAATCACCGGGTTTTTTGCTATTCCCACTGATATGTGGGTGTAGAATCGTGTTCTGCACGAAAAAAGGTTGAAAACAACGCGCCAGGGTGACATTTTCACCCTTTTATTGATACCCGAATGCCATAGACTTAGCATGGGGTAGTTTTTTTCGCTATAAAACGCTAATATTGACTAAATCTACAGGTTTTTTTGCTAATATTACAGGTATTCGGGTGTGTTTTGCAGGCCGAAAAATGCAAAAACAATTTTGCGTTCTTTCAGTTTTTCCACCACGGCCAGTACAGAGGTGCCCCAAAAAGCAGCGTGGGAAAAACTAGCCATAGATCGAACCGGGTTTTTTTGTGTTTCGCATTCCCGGTGTCCGCACCGCAGTCCCATTTTTGAAATCAATACTGAAAAACCGCGAAAAAAATGTCGATGTAGTTTTTGTGAAAATCTCACCGTCTTTTTCGTTCTTTTTTGTGGTGGCCATGAAGCTACACCCAAATACGAATGATTTCAGTCAATATTTAGCGTTTTATAGGGAATTAACGAGCCCATGCAATGTCTATGGCATTTGGATACCACTAAAATGGGTGAAAATTTCCCCCTGGCGCGCCAGGGGGATCAACCATTTTTGTTGTAGAACATGATTCTGTCAGCAAAAACACCCGGTAATTTTATCACCATGTGTGTTTCGGCAAAAACACAAAGGCTTGGGACAAAAAAAACCCCGAAGATATACAGTATTAGTTGCAATTTAACGAAAAAACGAGCCTATACAATGTCATGATTCTGGACCAAAATACCAGTGGGATTAGCAAAAATTCCGGTAAATTTAAAGCAAGCCATCTCCCATAGGTAGGGGAGTAATGAAATAATGTAGGAAAATCAAACATATTGTGCAAATTGTGTAACGTGTAAAACTGTTTAAAAATCCGCCAATTATTTGTCCTATATAATGTAGTTAAAGGATTTTAAGAATACCACTTGCCTTGTCATCTAACAATCTTCTGATGTCCTCTGCGCATACAGTAAGCTCACGCAGTACTACAGTCAGCAAATCGTGCTAACCCACCACCTTATCCTTGCCAGCACAACACATGCCTTCCAATTTTCTGTAATCAAATGATCAGCTCAGTCGGTTTTCCTTGTTTAATTCAACATCAATGACCTTGACCTTTGGTCAAGAATTTCTACTAATTGTTGCATCAATGTCAAACGTGAATTTACAAGAATTTCTGCTCACCAAAGGGACCCCGCCCCTTTCTCCTCATAGTCAGCACGAGTGAATATTTTACATTTATGGAAATCCTGTTTAATGCGCAATATGATACGAAATACTTTCATATAGTATGTACATAATCATTAATTTTGCCGCCCTAGGCGACCTGGTCCAGCCGTTAAACCGGCCCTTCCAAACTCCAATAAAATTCTCCAAAGCAAATGCTAGAAATTGATGAGATGATACCTACCGCTGCTATTTTAAACGAAAAAAAACAAAAGTAGGTAATGCTCGTTAAAATATAAACTAGCCTGCTATACAGAGCAATTTTTAAATGTGAAAGGATAAGCTTTTATTGTACATTTAGTACTTGCAAATATGCGCATTCTTCTTTAGTTTCTTTTATAAACAGCTTTAAAAAGGAAATTGATAACTTGAGTTGTGTCCATATACTGAACCATTTCGCCCATTTTACCAAGTTCTCGTCCATTCTATCATGGAAGTTTTGATGGCATAATGTGAATGATCTAATCAACAAATTTGAAATTAATCTCAAAAGTAGAAATAGTCACTAATAAGAACTGATTATTAAAATTTATTTGAGGAAAGGATAGCAATTAAATTTATCAAGAAGGTAAAAAATGAAATGCAGTACATGTAAGTAACAGGTTTAATTCTCGTCCAATAATTGCATATAATGCAGTGTACGCTATTCTTTACACGTCTTTCTCGGAAATAATAAATTACATGGAATATGAGTAATTTGGACAATTTGAATAAAATTCATAAATTTGTAAGATATATGTGAAATGTATTACTGCCTTGCTAAATTTCCCTGACTTATTCAAAATAACTGAAATTCTCTTACTTTTTCCGGTTTTCCAGGTTTGCGGGAACCCTGTCAAAGAAACGTCACATCATAGTCGAGCATTTTTGTAAACCTAAACAAAAGGTGCCAGATTTTAGCTCAAATGTCTAACAAAATTAAATTTGGTAATACATGTGCAGTTTTACACATTTCATTAGAGTATGCCGTGGAGTAGGAACTATACTAAAGTATTACCCACATTTGTACATGTGTATATAACGCATTATTTCAAGACTATTAACCTTTGTCAGTTGCTTACCTTACCCCTGTCGTCCTGTAATTCGCTCAGGCAGATCATCCGCAACTAGTGCAAGATAAAAAAACTGCTTAATTGTTTATCCTAGTAAAAAGTAATAATATTAAATCCAATTGATATTATTTTGTGCCTACCTTGAACCAGTCAACCTCAAATAGCGATGGACGGCACACTCATATGTTCACTTACAAATAAAACAGATCTGAAATAATTAGGCACAGAAAGCAACTATTAATGTTAAACGTGTTAACCTAATCAGCAGAAGACAAGCTAGGGGAAACGGTTAAAAGAATAAAGATTTTAAATCTGAGTGAATGTTAGTATTTTCTAAGCTACAACCTGTAACGGCCATGATCTCGAGCATGTTCTGTCACAGTTCCATGCGAGTGAATTTGGGCTTTCTCTTTACCCAAGTAGTTGGTCAATACTTAGAAATACATGTATTAAAAGAAATGCTCCGAACAGTCATCGGTACTTTGCCAATGATTTATTAAAGAATAATAAGTACGAGAGCAACGGTACCAAACAGTAATAGAAGTAAGCCTCGATACAAAGTCAGCTAAGTACAGTACGTATGTTGTGCAGTCATTAAATAACGCGAAAAAAACAAAAAGCGAGAAAAAAGGCGTCGCTATCACACATGACATGACAAGGGATCTGACATGGAATAAAGAGATGAATGCCATATTTGGCATCAACAACTTGTTCAGCTTCGAACAAAAATGCCACAAATATACATTCTCTTCTACACATGATTGAACGAGTAACCACTCTAACATTTGGCACCACTGATCGAATTGCAACACTGTGGCACTATCAAAATTAAGCTACAAGTGGCACCACCGTGATATACAAAAGTCCGAGACGGCGTCCACTGAGATTTGGACGGCATTAACACCGTCCATGGACATCGAGCATCACAGTAAGTGTCACAACCAGGCCCAGACTCCTAGGTATCATAACATCCCGTTACACTTAAGAAAATTAATCTTCATGTGCACTTGTTACACTTACGACAGGATGATAAATGATACTTTCCATTCCAATGCCAGACCTCCTGCCATATAGAAGGTACTTCATAATGGAGTGGAAAGAGGATGGCAGCAGTACGGACAAGTGCAGTTGCAAATTGTCCGCAGCAATTTAATTAGGCATAAGAGACCCAAAAGTGTGCCGCAAAGATGCATATGAGGGCCTATTAGGCGAGGGCATACAAAGGACACTTTTGGCTCTAATTGAAACAGCCCTTTGATAACAATTCAAAACTTGAGCAGGAAAATTTAACAAACAATGCCATGCGAGCAGAATTCACAAACGATATAAAATTTGGTACTTCTGGAAAATGCTGGACATTGTGTGTGAATTCCGCTTGTGGGGCATAATACATTAACATGCATAAGTTTTGAATTGGTATTAAAGGGCTATATCAATCAGGGCCAAAAGTGTCCCTTGCATGCCCTAACTTGACAGGGCATAATACGCATGTAGTACACTTTTTTGGAATCGTACGCCTAATGCATCCTCTGTCCACTGCATCATCAATCACCTTGTATAAGAAATGCGACGCTCAAAGCATGTCATTCCTCAAGTTTACAAATCACCAAACAAACCGATTGGCAGATCAAGACAAAATTCTAAAGTGCACATTTCCAATGGTTGGTTAGTACGCAAGCAACGGTACGACAACAGAGGGAAGAATAACGGATGGCAACGAGGATTAGGACAATGACTTTTTGGAAGTTTTGGAGAGACAGCCCTCACCGGTAATTGGGAGGCAAGCCAAAAATTATGAATTTGAAACCGTCTTTATTAATTAGGAGGGGGTAAACAAGAATCCGGGCGCTACCTGCGCGGTGCAGCCCAGCGTGCACAAAACATAACAGAAAAACGAGTCGAGAAAAACAATTAACAGGCATCGGGCGAGAAAATCAACATCGGACTAGGTAGGAATGGTTACAAACAAAAACGTGGAACCAAAACGCCGTGGCCGAGGCCATGTGTAACGAGTCAGAGAGGGTGAACTAAGTGTGCCGCTAAGTTCCTCCAATGTCCAGTCGAGTCAAAGAGAGTGGGGCGTCGGCGTGCGTGCCAGTCAAGAGACGAGTGCCAGTAGGCCTGAAGAAGTACGTAGGGATGTCAGAGAGTGGAAAAGTCTGCCCGGTTAAGTTTGTTCGGCACGAGTCGTGGCGTGAGGTCGAATGGTTGGTTGGCTGTCTTCCAGTAGTCAGTGTATCTGTGTATAAATAATTCATGGGAAAACTGGTTAAGTGGTGTCAAGAACGCAGCATTCGGTCTTTCGGAGCGAGTACTTGAGTCAGCAGTGCACTCGTGACTTTACATAATCATGCGCATCACATGATATTTGGATTTTGTTTATCAACACATACAAAAACTTGTGAATCTGTGTTTCGAGATACCCAGAAGATATGAAGTGCAAAGATTTTTTAAATTATACAAAAAATGTCAAATCGTAGTTGACAAAGCTGAGATTTGCAATTTGACATTTATGCATAATTTTAAAAAAATGTCATGTTAGATGTTCACATTTGTTGTCAAGTAGCCTTATTGGCATGTAAAGTCACTCGCCTTGGCAAAAGCACACCTAACCATACTTGGTATATCTTATCAAGTAGTGTTTCATAATCAGCTGCAACAATGCCCTAACCCAGAGTCAGCTTGGAACTGTCTAAATTTCAACAAAGACTAACCAGCAACACTTAACAGGAGCTAAGTAACGGACAAAGTTTCTTTGGCAAAGGTATCTAAGTCAAAATTTACATCCCTGAAAATTTATTAGGAACGGATTGTCATGCCGACCATGCATACATCATTCGTTAAAGCTCATTGGCGCCACCTGAATGCCTGTCTAATTGGCATGGTGAAAACAAAGGTCGACGTTGTGATTAGTTGTACATAACAGGTATAAATTAATGGGCTCGTTTACGGGATTTCTGAGATTTAATCGACCAACACCCTTTTGGCATCCCTAGCGATCCAACAATCTCCTCAGCCGCCCACGAAGGTCAATCAAACTTAAATGGAGTTGAACAATGTCACTCACTTGTTTTAAGTCTCTTCCGTCCTAAGGCGCTTCTGCCCTCCCGAGCTGCGATCATTGGGCTCAGCCAACATCACCTTCATGCGTTTTCCCATGATTTCCTTTCCATGAAGCACCTGAAAGGATTACACGAAATATTTTACTAATTTGAAAATGATTTTTGACAGACCTTCTCTGGGGAAATTTCAGAAATTCAATGCAAGAAACGCTAGGGGCAAGTTTCTTTTTGACAAAAAGTAACCTGATAGGTTTTAGCTCACATTTTCAGGGAATTGTTAATAATTTATAAATGAAGAAGCCATACTTTTCTTTTAAAAAACCCACTGAAAATGATGGATTCTGACACATTTGTATAGAAATGTTTTCCAGAAACAGTAATAATGAATAGGAATTATTAATGACAGTCAATGATTTTGGGTGGATTTCGATGGTCTTGTAAGTAAATCATCAATAGATCATTTTAACGAATTTCAATTTCTTTTCAAACGTACCGATAAGACGCTGTCACCGTAAACGAATTTTGATTGAAAAGTAGACCACAACAAGATACATTTAACACTCATTTGTACCAACTTCTTTGCAAAAACTAAAACGAATAATTTAGGTGCGCTGCAGGCAACATTTTTGGAAAAAATATAGATGAATAATGATTCATTTGTAAAATACATCATAATTCTACAAGAAGTTAAGAAATCCCCAAATTTAGTGGGGCATTTTCAAAATGCCCTGTACTTTCCCACGTTCCCCAGTTAGTTACAACTGGATCAAAATCAAATTTTGAAACAGTATGAAGTATGGCATCATCGCATTACCTGCAAAGCTAGAATAATTTTTTTCATATAAAAAATTGAAATCGTGACACCCACCAGCTTGCTATAAAATCACTCGGCACCCCCATCATGCGTCAAGGTTTCGAAGTCAGTAGTTTTGCCCTTTGGAATTGTCCATGAGGAAGCAACCCAATCAAGCGCGATAAGCACACAAGGCCAGCAGTTACTGTATAATTAATTTCTAACGAGCAGTCATAAACAACATGGGCAGCACAGCAGTTAAGTAAATGAGGAAAAACGTTCAGCAATATGTTTAGACCTCAAACATTTTTTGCTGCACGACCGTAGCAATAACATACCGCTGGGAACTGACCACGCGGTGAGCGTGCACACAGCTTTCCCTCATTAAATTCATCGCAACATCAGGCACGCCAAGAGCCGCTACTTACATTGATTGCCCGATCGGCTGAATCCTTTGAAGTGTACTTCACGTAGCCGCAATTTTTTCCATGCAGCATATAGACATCCATCAGGCCCCCGAAGCGTCCGAACACATCCTTCAGGGCATACATGGGGGGCGGGCTCGGCGAGCAAACTATAAACAGCCGTTGTGCAACGATGGAATCGCCGGGCGCCAGGGGCTGCGAGCTGGGTAGCCTTGCCGAACAATAATTTGGATCGAAGTCGTCGCTTTGCCGGAAGCCTGAAAACGTCAAAAAGTTAAATTTTTCGCTCTAAAAAACGATGTCGGAACGGTCAGAATTGACCTTACCTGTATTGGGGTTCAGTCCAGCAGCTTGGATGATGGACTGGGCCTGAGCCAGAGCATCGGCCAACTTGGCGATTTCGGACCCGACGCCGACCGGTGCCATCGGGTTCGAGTGTCCGTTGGAATTACAGAAATTGGCGAACAGGTCACCCCCTTCTCTGTAAATAACATGGATCATTCGTGTAAAATAAAAAATATGAAAGTGAAGGTCAGTACAGTAGGGGTAATTCCTTTTAACTGTAACACACCCCGTAAATAGAAAGTAGGACAGTGCTTCATGCTGATCAAGGAGGAAATCCTACAAGTCGGACTTGTTTTGCCAAAGGGTAGCTCATCAGAAAATTCTTCGTGATTATGCGACATTTTGTCTTGAAACGTGCTTGTTCATAAGACAACATGCTTTTCCAATCCTTATGGAGTGAACTCGTTCGTGTAGGAGAAAATGCAAATGAATGAAAATTCAGGTATAATTTTCTCCGACATGAAGGGGTTCTCACCACAAGGATGGCAAAAACATGTTGACTAATGAAAAATAAGTTACTCAACATGAGCTGCCACGTAAAACTGGAGATATTTTTAATACCAGACAATGATCAGACTATAAGAGGATTTGCCTCCTTGGCAGTGCATGAATCACTGTCCTAATATAAAGTCAAAACGTGATATGAATCCACAGCTATTAATTTCGACTGAAATTTTGTATAATATGTCGGTAACGAACATATACGGGGAAAACCGCTGATATTCATTCTTTTTTAAAAAAAAAAGGAAAAAATGATCAATTCTAACCACATCCATTCACTGAAATTGCTAATCATTTATGTATTTATCGTTTCAAGTAGAAACAAGTCGTAGACAAATAAACATTCTAAGAAATATGAACAAAAATATCCGTGTGAACAAAGTTTTTACATGAATCAGATGAAGGTCGCACTGTTATATCAGATATAATAAGCAATCTGATTCCATTAAGCCAGCATCAATAAAATAAGTGCAGCAAATAAATTACATCAATTATGCATATCTCAAATTATAGGAATTACAGGGGTGTATAAAAAATGTAATAAAGAGGGGCTTTGGGGGTGCAAGCTACTGTTTTTATTTAGTAATGAAGCTAGCATAAACGCGATACTGGCCACTAAGTAGTAATTATTAGCACAAACGTACTTTACGATTAACGGCGAGCCTGGAGGATACTCGAAATTATTCAACTTGTCCTTGGCCCATGCAGCAGATTGTGCCGACCTGTACTTGACAGTTGCAAAGACTAAATTTGATAAAAAAAACCATTCATTTGAGAGGCGAGGTTAATTGGCCAGCCGACAACTTATGATTAAAAGAAAAGGTATTACCTAGATCGCGGCGTGGTCCATAGTTTCGGGAATGTACGTCGCAAAATTCCAAGCCAGGTACAAGATCGAACAGTCGCCATAGTTGTTGTTCGGACAACGCTATGGATGCATACACCTGCAGGCGTCCACCCTCAAAGCCGTTGCCTTGATCTAGATCGTGGGAAAAACATGTTCGGTAAATTGAGAATGAAAGGAACAATAGGTTGTAAAGTAGACAAACAAACTGCCGCTGCTTTTTAGTTTCACAAAATCAGTTCGCCATGCTACCAAGGGCAAAAAATAGGATGAAACGGTTTCTCAGATGAAACAGGGTTTGCAGCAGAAGAGAACAATAGCATTGTTTGCAAGGTATGCTCTGAAACCTTGATTCATAAACTTGTGTACATCATGGCCATCATATGAAATTCCCAATACCCGATTTACTACTGAGACCCATACATTATGATTTCAAGTATAACATTTTTTAATAGAAATGCTAGCTAAAACGTCCACTTTTTCGTTCACAAAATTTTGCCTACGACATTTGTCTTGATTATAATTTCAATAAATTGCATTAAATTCACTTTAATCTATCGCCAACAATCCATACTTTCTGGCAGTGTTCGGGTACCTGTATAGTTTTCTTAAATACTGCAATATTATTTCAAGCTATTTTTGATCCAGTTTTTACCAAAGGTTGCCAAGATTTTAACATTTGTTATAAATTCACTGCAAGGCATGTTATTAAGACTTAAAAAGCACTAAGGAAATGCTTAAGAATCATCAATCTGCATTTCGGGTAGTTTTTCATTTTAAAGATTTTTACCCACTGCGTTCTGTTCACTATTAACATGAAATACGAATGTTTCGCAAAAAAGAGGAATGTACAGTACACAGCGAGTGCACTATACGATTTACAGCATTATTTTCTGATTGATCTTTTCGCCTACAGCGTCCCTTTATTACTAACGTTTGTCTACAAGTAAAAACCGAATTTGCACTCCATAAAGTCATCCCCCAATTCCAAAAAACCCCTGGATCCACTGTTATTTGGGATGTATTTTACAATGTACAATGTAAAATTCTTAAAGGGGTACTTTACAGTACAAACGTTAAGCTGCTGCAATGATATACCACTCAAGTAGACAATTTTTTTAATGAAATACGAGCATATACGAAATAGGGAAACCATAATCCAGAAAACACCCAAAAGCAGCACCAGAACCCGAATACGACGAGTCGGAATCATCACTTACCATATCCAAAAACATCATCGTTGTTGTACATGTAGTCAGCGTTGTTATACTGGTTATAGTTGGAGCCCCGCTCGTAGCTATCGTAACTCGAATCGAAGCTGCTGTTCAACGTGCTTGATCTACTGTGCCCCGTTCGCGTCGAGACCACTGGTCTGGGATCGGCAAACATGGGTTTGAAACCTGACGATGGAAAACACGGAAACTTATTTACTCGCCTTCACAACACCATGGCAACAAGGGCACCGAGATACTTACTTTGATCACAATTTTCGAATGCTCGAGCCGCATGCGAAGCCCTGAGGTATCTGATGTACGCAAAGCCCTTGCTCGCGCCGGTCCTCTTGTCTTTGACTATCATTATGTCGCTGATTTCCCCAAACTCCTTGAAATGCTTGTTCAACTCGTCCTCGGTGTAGTGCTTCGGGACAACCACAAACAAGCGCAGCAGCTTGTCTCCTTCGTTTGCGTCTCTGCGTCTCCCATCCGAGCGACTACTTGCGACCAGGACCTGCAACGAATGAAAAAGATTTTGACTGACCACTGACTGATTCACTAGTGCACAACTTGTAACATCAGCTATCATCAGGCAGTCTCAAAAAAAAGTACATCTTATCCAGAGCATCATGCTCCAAAAATATATACAACTATTCTTCAATTCGTTTCAGAACTAGCTAAGAAATCCACTTTGTGTACATATTTCTTACAGTGCGTCTATACTAAATTAGGTATTGTAAGCTCCATAACATTCCATGAAAAAAGGCCTTTTAAAATATGGGACCTTTAAACTGTTGTAAGTCTACATTTTCATATAGCTTCCTCCCTGTGTTAGCATTTGTCTTAATTTTTTTAACATCCGCTTACAACTGATGACAAAATCACTAGAAAAAAAAGTTCGATTCTGAGGGACATTTGTACCAATATCAAAAATGAGAGGTTTTAGTCCACACAAAAGTACAGAAAAAAAAACACGTCATATGCGAAATGTTTTGCGAAACTGGATGACAAATGGTGATTTTTAACCCAAACTTTAGTTTAAATAATGATGACTACGTTTCGTTGACAATCCCTCCCCTCACCAGTTTATGACAATATTGTTTAACTGTGTGTCTTAACACACTTTGGATGGTGTTCAGATGTACGATAGGATTTGCTGAAACAGTTTTATACTTAGGTGGCATGCCAGTCTGATGTAGTTTATTTTATTTTACTTATCTATTTTGTTTGCTGCAATTTTTTGCAGTCTGTATATTTCATTTTTCCTCACTGTTGGATGTAACATTTTTGTAATTGGGTAAATGTAACCCTTCATCCCACTGCATCTCATGTGAACTATCCATCATTCTGAACTATCCTACACCGTGTTAATCGACCAAGCATTGCCACTGTCCGAAGGTCCATTCAACATATCAACTTTAGATCTACTTAGATGTCACCAATAAACAGAAAATAGGTAGGTAACAAAGTGTGAAATTTTATGACCATTATTCGTGGTAACTTTGACAGTGAATAAAAACCATTAATATATTATATGACTATAATATCAATTTCATTACTTTTCCATGACATCCACTCAAACTCCATGGTTGTTTATCACAAACTGCGTTATCGAGGGCCCCACGCTTTCTTGGTAATGTTTACTTCATCAACACTAATATCTCATTAAGGCTGATTTGACTATTGCAAGCACGTATCCTTTATGTCATTGCAACATGCCACGCATAGGCTAGCCGTTAGTGCGTACTGCACTTTAATAACGTCATTAGTGCCATTTTTGTCACGCAGGCCTGTTAGACCCAAGGGCAACTGTGTTTGTTTGCGTGGTCATTGACAATTAGTTGGATAACAAAGCCACAAATTCACACTGTCTGTTACGATAACGTCAGATTGTCAATGTACCGATACATTTATGCGATAACTATAATTGTTTTCGAACCTTCAACAGTTTGGCCAGCTTTTCTAACGAGTTGTAAGTAGTGCATGCCTTCCTAGACTTCCAGAAATAGGTTCTTGAATAGTCAAGAAGCGCCGCAAGACATCTGGTGGCCGTTTTGCAAGCCGATTCATCACCAGATGAAAGGTGCTTCTCCAAGTCAACTTATATTTAACTGCAAGCATCGGGAATATTTTAGCGCCTTTTTATGCTGGTAGCCTGCTGCCATATATCCAAACAAGCAAACACAGATGCTAAACAAACTTCAGACTGCACATCACTCCATCGGCACAGGGCGAATTTAGATAGCCTACGATTTAAATACAGTGCATAAGGGGTGCTGAACAGCATATTTGCTTTGCTGTTGAAAAACAGAGATGAATGCCAAGCAAACAAGACTCAAACTGAATCCGGAGAAGTCTGGCTTTATATTTAGGTGTCATGAATACCCCAGACAGCAATGAATTTCAACTCCACGGTGGAAACTCGAGTCTGTGCTACTTCCCGAACGAGGTCAACACCATTGAAAAGAGTCCTTCCTAGAAATGAAATGTTTCTACAAGTGTCTCCAATATAGTAGCCCACACTTATAACAGCTATGATTTAGGGTACTTGCATATGAATCTTGTAGGTTCCGCCTTCTGGTAAACTGGATGAGTAGCAGCTATGCATTACATCATCTATGATTAAGATGCCTGGACATGGACATGTCTGACAGACTGTCATCATCAAGGGATGCGTTGCCATGACAATGGCAATTGAGCATTCTGGCAAACTGGGTGGTTCATTTAGTAATGTCTGATACCAGCAATGATTAAGGATGCTTTAACATGCATCCAGCTGGCAGTTGGGTCCTTCTGGTAAACTAGTCGTGTTCTTAAGTAGATGTCTGATATGTCGCCTGTCAACTATGATCCCATCCATGGACATGTAAAGCCTGGTAGTTAGGACCTCCCAGTAAACTGGGTTTGCACTTTAGTAGATGTCAAGCTGTGAGTAGAAAAGCTATGAAAGGGTGAAGTGCCCTTTCATTTACAGATTATGCAACCAACTTCCCATTTTGATCACTGGACAACAATAGAAGCTCATTGTGAAGAACTGCTCAATTATGCATGCAGTGGGCAATTCCGGCAATGCCCACTTGAAGCAACATGGGTGGCAACCGAACACGGTTGGGAAGACTCGTACAAAGACGTGCGGCCCACACACATACACCTGTTAAATTTTACGACATTTCAAACGACTTTACCTATGCAACATCCAAAACCCAAAGAACAATACTGGTCTACTGGAATATAGGACAAAAATTAAAATGCAGTCCACGCTTGGGGTTGAATCGCACAAGACCATTATACCGAATGCCCCTTGGTTCCTTCCTAGTCATTAACCACAGGAAGTTCAGCAACTATGAGTGCCCTAATGAGAGAGATGGTTCAACCCTGCCAATATGAATACATTTTTGAGATTAAATTGGGTTGTTTTCCCCACAGCTTGCCCATATAACCTGCAATAATAGAAAATATCCAAATGTTCTGGCGACAGTGCATTACAGTAATGCCATTAATCCATTTCATCAGTGCCCTTCTATCAGTAAGTGCCATGGATGAGGTTTGATCCATCAACATAACTTATTCAGCAGTTACCATGCTCGGGTTCAAAAACGAGCAATTCTAATGACAGAAGTCAGGCTCGAAGTTCAATAAACAGATTTAACAGACATGTTCCGCCACCTCGAGGTGCTGCTTAAGATTCCATGAACCAAATTAGAATTTCCCAACAAAGTGATTTTGTCAAAAAGACCCATTTATTAGATAAGCCTACGTGTAACACTAATCCCGCTAGTATTTAACATAGTCCAAAATCAAGAAAGCTTTGAAAATTCTTGTATTTTGTTGTGGTTGAAACTTCTATAGTCAAATCAACGAGAGAAGACAAAAATGGCCGCCGTTCAACCAATAGGATGCCATTTCCTGTTTGCGATTC
>JAQFYZ010003388.1:0-13596 GCA_034695085.1 Cylindroiulus punctatus | reverse complement strand
CGGTGCATGTATACATATCTCCTTTTTTTAAAGGTTTTTCTCATTCTCTTCAATTTGCATGTCCAGCTGTAATTTTTCTGCAAAATTTTTTTGTATGATACATTTTTCTGCAGAAAAAATGATTGTTTCCTGTGGAATTTTTTGGGGCAAACTTTTTCTGCGGGATTCTGCAGGGAATTTTCACATGGGGCGGGTTGGCTAACTTGGCTTTTTAAATTATGGTTGGCAGTCGTTAATGCTATTAGAAAATAGTGGTTATTAATGATCTGCAAAGGCTTCAAATTCCATGAATTTGTGTCATGAAATGTTGCAATTTCATTTGGTTGTCCTCTTCATAAGTGGGCGAAGCATGGGGATTTTTATTGAATTTCAATAGCTATTTGCTCAACGCTTCACCTGCGATATGCAAGCCAATTATGGTCATGTAATTGAAAATCAGCTTGAAGGTATTCATTCATGCAATACACCCACGTTTTAATCTGCAGGTTACACCTGTATTTTCGTGTATTATTTTGGATCGAAGCTATCTAATTTGACGTCAGGCTAATGGAAAATGATTTCAGCTGCAGCGCCATAATTTCGTCATAATTTTGCCATAATTGGCTTCTAGGATACCAAATTGAAATATCCTATCCAATCTCCCACCCTTAATTAAATTGGTAAATTTAATATACCAGCTGGAATCTATGAGAGGTTGAGAACTAGGCAAAAACTGAGTGGAATGTTGTTGGATGCAGATTTCATGAATCTTTTTCACAAAATGAACATCTCTGTAATAACACAAAATCATCAGCAATATGTTGTTAAAGTTTGATGAAATATGATCAGTGTTTCTGACGATTCCTTTCACGAAACTTTTCGTTACCAAAAAACTAAAGAAACTAAGTTTGAAAAGATTAAAGTTGATTTAATGATTCCCAGAAAATGCAGAAAGGCATTTTGACCAGGTTGTCCTCCAGTCATGGAAGTCATGCAAATCCTGTTAATCATGAAGGCAATTAGATCACGTAAAAATTTTCTGAGTTTTTTAAGTCAACAACATGTAAAGTTTGAATATGTGGATGCCCTTCGAACATGACCATCATTAACTGGAAATATTTCTTAAATTACTGCATTATGATAGCTGCCAGCATATTGATGTTTGAAATGATAACTTACGATGTACATGTACAGGGAATGATGCAACATTAAATTTGCATTCCCAGCCTGTCTGCAACATGGATTCCATGTAAAATAAATTACACATGCATGAAATGTGCATTAATTTTCAGAATATAAAAAAGTTTGGAATATTAATATCTGTTGAAGAAAACCCCCCATTTTTTAAAATTGATTATTATTATTATTGGTATTGGTATAGCGTATAGTTGGCTAGGAATATCCTACATTAGATCGACATTAAACACACTTTTGTCATCATCGTTCCATTTGTTTTAGAATGCAATTGGAAGCAAGTTACAGGCCGCGCAAGACTGGCTCGGGGATCCTCTGGCACTGAAAGGCGGGCTAGGTTCGTTTGAACTAACCCATTTTCGACATTTTTATTTCGTAATTCTGTTCCATTGACCATTAGTATCTCATTTATCTTTTTTCTAGGTGAAAAGTCTTTGCGGCAAATCTTGGACTATGCACAGCGAGTGGCCGAGCGCAGCTTACCGCACGACCGGGATGTGATTCGGAAGATGGTCGGCGACATCCAGTCGATGACCGATGCCCTTTGTGAGCTGAGGCAGGATGGAAAGGTATGAATATGACTGTGCTCATTATCATATAAAAGAAATAAATCCTCTACTTAATTAATAACCAATATTCGGTATGAGTATTACAGGTTGTAAAAATCCCTTAAAAATTCCACAATTTTTGTGTCCTGATTGTGGTTTCCATGGTTTCCTACTACCCCGTCTACCGGTTAATGTCGGGGTACATGTACATGTAGTTCCCCAAAAACCAGCCAACACCTATCTGCTTCTTGCAACCCATATTTTGGGTTTAGTTTAGGCACCTTCTCCAAATGGCCTCATTGCATGATGCTTCCTGTGGGGTAATGAACAGAATAGAATATTTTGGGAAAGACACGAGAGGAAAGGTGAGAGGGGTTAAGGTTGTTTGGGTAAAAAATGAACAGAAATAAAACGGAACAAGCCTAGCAATTAAGGAGCAAAGCAGTTGTGCGAAAATAGGACTAGGGGAAAGGGAAAAGAAAAGTGTCATATAACAGGTATGGTAGGGAAATAATTTACTGCCAGGAAGAAGATACCTTCTCGCGCAATTATGCTTGCTTTTGAATATAGGTATACAAGTACATGCATTTGCGGTGGAAACCATAGGAGACGACCAATTTTGATCTCATCATCTTGAGAGGGGTTTGTTGAATCACACCCTGGCATGTGCAAAAAAAATGGCGTATGTATTAGGGTGCATCATGAATTTTGGAAACACAAAAAATTGGTACACATTTTTAGAAACACATTGCAATCATTTTTCGTCCATACATTTGCATTCTTTTTCTTAAATTTACAAGATGTAAACAAAAGAAAACCTGTCTGCTCAAAACGGCTGACTGTCATGATGTGACGTCACTGGGTCGATATCACTTGCTCATAGATATACATCCCCCACCTACCCGTTGACGTCGCCATGTTATATCGGACGACTGGTGCCATTTTCGAGCAGATGCTGTATTTTCCGTTGCAAATTGGTCATTTTTTATAAAAATGCATTCGTTGATGCAAAAAAGTAATTTTATTTTTTGGCATTCTTTCAACTTTGGTATTGCTGAATTTAGGCAACAAAGAGGAGCCGTGGTTGGCCATAACAAACTTTATTTAACATCTTGTGGTCCCCGGCGCACATCTTCACAGCTGGGCATCTGGCAGGCAAGTGGTAAAAATCAAGATGGCGCCGGGGCAGTAAAACAAAATGTCAGCTGACGACCCGTCAGCTGACAGTGCACCACGTATTCCAGGTGCACGTGGTTTGGGCCAAAGGGAGGGGGGATGTTCGAAAGTGGCAAATTAAATGCACCTAATCTGAACACATACGACAGAGATGGACGTCTCTGTCGTTCGTCGTCCCAAATTTATAAAGAAATTTGGAAGCCCCCCGACCTCTTGCTAATCCCCTAAAACTCCCATTTCTAACAGGTATGGCATGAATGAAAAAATTACACTAAGCATCAGCGAAGTGTTGTGGATCGCGTGAATATACCCATATGTTTACCAACCAGTTACGTTTTATGGGTTAATTAAACCCAAATGGGGAATTATAAGAAAATCTCAGCAGCTTTAAAAACAACAGAAATATGGGCAAAAATGTTAAATCATGTATTTAATCTCATGAAACCGTAAGTCTAAAATTGTTTTTGTAAGATTTTGGTGTTTGATTGATTTTTTGGAATTCTGCTTTTCTAATAGGGCGCATCGCCGCAGGCACAGTCACTGGCACGTGGCATCCAGCAAAAGCTCCAGGAGCTGAATGGTGTCCTGGGACGCGCCGTGCAAAATGTCGAAAAAAGTGGCATCCAGCAGCCCGCTCACACAGTTGCTGGACGAGTGGAACAAGCCCAGCGATGGTTGGCCAACCTCGGGGCTGACGACAAGGGCCTCGGACTTCAGGCCATCCAGCTGGTGGTCGAGGAAGGCCGCAAAGTGGCCGAAGGATTGCCCGCCGCACAGAGAAATGAAATTATGGCTGTGTCCAATGACGTTGACAATCTCTCCCGGCAGTTAGCTGACCTCTGTCGCCGTGGATTAGTAAGCATGCTTTCCGTATTCTCATTACAAATTTCGGTGTATTAAATTTAGATGTATGTTTTTATGAATAATTTAGAACGAGTTTTTGTTCAATTTTTTTTTTAAATTTGCAAAACTAGTTGTCCAAAATGTTCATGTGCATATTAGTATTTACTAAATAGTATCATTAGCGTATGCATAACGGTATTACAACAGCATACATAATTACTAATTGCTAATATGCACCTGTGCATTTTGGACATCTAATTTTTAAATTTGGTAAATTTGTAACTACTAATATGCACATGAACATTATGGTCAACTAATTTTGCAAATTTTGAAAATTAATAATTACTGATACGCACGTGAACATTTTGGACAACTAATTTCGCAAATTTTATAAAATTGCACAAAAACTCGTTCCAAATTATTAATACAAATGCAAATGTAAATGTGCAACTGTATTAAATAATATTTAATTGTAGGGACAATTTGTAGAGCATATTGTAGATCAAAGGCACATATTATGTGGCCTTTGGATAGTTGTGTCCCTACAATGTTTCAAAGCTAATTTTTTAAATTTCAAGTAATTACCCAACTATTGTATTATGTTCTCGAATTTTGACTTTTCATAAAATTCAATATTCCTCATTTACTGTTTTTATAAAATTAAGCATAAGTAGGGATAGCAAGTAATGTTGGTGTAAGGGAAGAAAAAGGAAACAACGCATTTTTTGATATAAGCATTTAAAAATTGAAATTTCTTTGTTATTGTATATTGCTGAGCTTTATTTATAAAAATGGTTTTATTCATTTCACAGAAATGTACACCAGCATATACATGTATTTGACATTTACAAATCTTCTACCACTACAATCATATACAGGGTGATCGTAAAGTTACCCAACCCATGGAGTTACTACAAAACACAGAATTACGTACGTGTGAATTTGCCATGGGTTCCGTGACTTTTCTGTCACCCTGTACTTACGACTCTTTTAAATTTACAACATTTGGAAATATTGCAATTCTGTGATCTCCATTGTTGTGTTTTCCATTCTCCCCTCCCAAAAATATTTATCCTAAAAGTATATTTCGTGCAATAACAAGTTTAGCGGTAGATTTACAAATTTCGGTGTTATAAAAGGTATTGAAATTGTTACATTAAAATATTGAAGTTTTCTTAAGAACTTCATCGGTACAGCAGATTTTTTAAAAACGTTAAAAATAAGGATATTTACCACCTAACATATTTCGAAATCCAAAAAAATATGTTGAGGATTTTTTTATATTTGCTTTAACAATCACAAGTTGACCCCCATCATGCAGAAGTTTTAAGAGCAGTTATTAATAATCGTTTTAGGTGTTAATTCATATTCATTGTATTTGTAGGGAAATTCTCCGCAGGCTCAGGCCATTGCTCGCCAACTGTCCAGCAAACTCCACGAGTTGAAGCAAAAGATTCAAAATGCTCTCGTTGATCGGGTAATGCATGATTTAGAATTAAATTGCAGTTTCATGAAAAATATTACTGACCTTCTGAACTTTATTTCATATTTTGTTCGGCACAGGTTGTCGAAGATTTTATTGACACCACCACCCCACTGAAGCAATTTACTGACGCAGTACTGGCTCCAGAAGGTAAGCGATATGGACGTACGGTAGGTTTATCGAAATGAGGTACTAGATACATCCAAAGTAGGGGAATTTCACTGGAATTATCAAATGCATTCCATTCATCTTCGTTTTGATTTTCAGGTACTCCCAATCGCGAAGGAAACTTCAAGGACAAGGCTAGAATCCTTCAAGACTTCAGCAGCCGGGCTTCAAAAACTGCCCGTCTGGTGGCTGCTGGCGGTAGCAATAACAAAAAACTCGCTCAGGCCCTTCTCATTTCCGCCAATCAGGTAAAAATACAATTCGGAAACTTGTCAGATAATGAATGCTGATAAAATAAAGTGTCAGTAAGGGTCTCATTCTATCGAGATTAGTGTCGAAGTATGAAAAAATTGGTATGACTTGAAATTGCTTGATTGCAACTCTGCCTTTAGTATCCTCTTATCTTCCGTTTACGGTATGTGTGCATGTTTTTGGAAATTTAAAGACCCCTGAATTAAAAAAAAATATAAATTTGCAATTGTGTATTTGTCATGCAGCTTGAGCAGAGGAGGAAGGTAGGTTTTTGGTCTTTTATAAATATCCCTCCATTAACTCATGCAATGCATACATGATACAACCAGCATAAATGGTTTTTCAAAGTTTGCAACATAAAATTTCGATAATATCAGTAGTTCTAAAGATTTATTGTATTGCAGGTTGAAAGTTTGACCCCACAATTGATCAGTGCTGGCAGGATCCGCATGGCATATCCGGATAACAAGGTAAACTGGATCATTTTTTATTATAAACGTGATAATTTAATCTGTTGGATGAAGGTGCCGCACATTCAATGTTGTCATCCATTTCCAGGCTGCAGACGAGCACTTTGAAAATCTTCGCAAGCAATATGCGGAAAGCATCACGAAGATGAGAAACCTTGCTGATGAGGCCACTGATACTGCAAATTTCATCAAGGCATCAGGTAATGAGAGACCTGTGGACCATACTGCATGCATCTTGACATATATATTTGGGGACAAAAGCATCGAAAACCTCGAAAGCAGAGAATGCAAGAATGTTACAGTTAGCAAAAATATTGCCATTTCTGTTTTTTCGTCAGTTTCAATGGCTGCGTTCGTTTACTTTCAGAGGAAAATATCATCAGGCACACCAATTACTGCGAAGATGCTATCAAGACACAGCAACCTCAGAAAATGGTCGACAACACCTCTAGCATTGCACGGCTGGCCAACCGGGTTTTGATGGTCGCGAAGCAGGAGTCCGATAACTCAGAGGATCCTTACTTTGTGGAACGTGTGAACAGCGCGGCTGATCTGCTGCAGTCAAGTATGTGAAAGATTTAACTTATGCTGAAGTATAACGTTGCACAGCAGGTCCGGATAATAAGTTCCCATATAAGATGCATTTAAACTAAAGCCCCCAATAGGGAAATTGCCCTAATTGATTCCAAAAACGTAAGAAATTGGTTTGTTAGTAAGAACACGGCCATAGAAATGTCCGCCGTTCAAAAATGCAAGAAACTGCATCAGCTGGACACGGCCGTCTATCATGACTGACGTCACCATGTAGGCATTGACGTGATCATGCACCCATCCTCATTGACTGCTGCCAATGGGGCCCTTTTGAAATGGAAAGCTACTCTTTTAACATTTTTCAGCCGTGATTGCGTGCAATACATACATGGTGACGTTACCAACATGGTCGGACAGCAGCTTCGAGCCAACGCAAAGCTGTAATACACTGTAATTGACATTTTTTTATTTACCGAGTGGTTATTTTCACTTTCAGCTGTTACTCCTATGGTTCAGGATGCGAAGTCCGTTGCGTTGAATATCAACGATCCAATCGCACACACGAGATGGAGAGACTCAAACCGACAGGTTAGTTTGATCATTAATTGTCCTCAAATACCAGTTTGGATGACCCGCCATCATTACAGGATGGTGTTACCAGTACATTAAACCAAATTATTCAATGTAGAAAACATTTTTAGACACGCTTTACTTTATGCCGTGCTAGAAATGTGTACAAGATATGCATATATTTCTGCTACACGAATGACAACTGTCCTGAGAGGCTATAGAGCATAATGTGCAGTCTAGCCATCTTTTCACCCCTTTGTTATTTTGGGTGCATTTAAAATGTCGTCACATTTATGAAAGATAAACCAAGAACAGGAGTTTATCTTTCGGGAAATTTGACCTAGAAATCAGGGTGAATATCAGGGAAATTGAAAATTATAATAGTGTGGTCACCCTGTAGTAGAAAATTGCGTTCTATAGAAGTGTACTGTAAACGTTAAATTATATAAGCAATTTGGTCCAATTAATCGAGCAGTGACCGGAAACCATTACCTTACTCCATCTATATTCCCGTGCCATTAGAATTGTGCCGATAATCATTTTGAAAAAAATTCTTATTAACTGTTTTATTGCAGTGGGTCAGGTAATCGCAATTTTGTTCGATTTCTCATTAGATGTGTTTGTTAGCCTTACATGACGGTCTTACTGAATTGTAATATCATATGCAAGTTTATAAATGCATTCTAAATGTTTACCAATACTGGCATATTGGCTTTTGAAGCCAGTTTGCAGAAATGATACTTTCTTAATGAAATAGTGCCATTGAAAATGTTAGCATTGCATCAAGAAACTCAAGCTATCAATTGAAGCAAGCAATTCTGTCAAAGAGATAAATGATGAAATTGTAAATTTGAAAAAAAAAACTAAATCAAATTTTTTTAAAAAAAGTAATCTTAAGTTTTTTATTAAATGTGCGCTCTATTGCTGGTTCCATAGGGAAATTTGTGTTCACCTCATGTTTAAGAACAATGAACAACATATAGTATTTCATACATTAGAATATTTTCGCATTTCTAATGGTCAGGAAATTTTTTTATCTGGGTGAGTCAGGAAAAAGTCAGGGAAGTTGAAAACGGAATTTCTGGGGGAAGCCTGAACACATCCAGCTTTTTTGTTATAATAGCCTAATTGTCATTTTTTAATGCTGTTTCCAGTTGATTAATGCTGTTGGTCAGGTCCGACAAGCCGTAACAGTGTATCCCACAGTACCTTCCCCGCCGGACATGCACGCGCTAAGGATCGATGGTAGGACAATGCCTTTTTCACTCGTTAGCTCTTAAGCACGGTTTTCTTCTCGGTTCGTCGTAATGTTATTTTTCGTCATCAGCCTGCGCGATATGTAACTTAAAGAGGAAAGGAGAGGCGTAGTGCAATGAAAGGTTGCACCGCGACTCGTTAAGCAGCTTTTAGCGGTTTTGACGGCTAGCTGTTTGACGCGAGCACCTCGGTTAATAAAACGCCCGTTGTTTCCGGTAGATCGCCCCGCAGGAAAAATCAGCAAACCATCACACGACGATGAGCTCAAAGAGCTCCTCAATGTGGACTTTTCCGAAATGTTCGCGCAACCAAAAAGCGAGAAGCAGACTCCTTCCTATCGTGAAGCTCAGCTTTCGAAGCAAGGTAGTTGGCCCTGCCTCACTTTCACCAAGACCACGAACGATCCCTTATCGTTGGTGGGATGTTGTAGTGGCATGCTTGCCAGACAGAAGTGGGCACATGGTATCCCTGTTAACCCCCGCATAAGTGAATATTTTCCATAACTCATGGAAAATGAAAAAGTTTGTAAATTTTGTATTTTCATATCAACTGATGTTTTTTGAATTTCTGTTCAAATGTTTTCAGTTTTTTTTTTTTTCAACTTGAAATCGGGATGATTTCCGGAATGATTTCAAATAGAAGAAAACTGCAAAAATTTGAACAGAAGTTTTTTTAGTTGATATAAAAATACCAAATTTAACAACAAATAACAAACTACAGTCAGCTATGTCAGTTTTTTAGGAGGCAATGTTTTAAGTTTTTAAGTTCTGCTATCCTCAGGTATCTAACATTCTAAATTGATTTTCATAATTCCAACTCGACTCCCTTTTACATATTTATTTCAAATGCTGCAGTTGGCCCCGTATACTTTGAGATCATACAAATATTCCGTACAGCATCAAGAGAGTGAATGATACGAATCGTTCAGGTATTTTCACAATGTTACAATGATGGTTACCAAGCCATAGCGTTTTAAGTGCAATGTCGTAAAAAATATATTTCTGATATAATCATTGATAGCAGTAGGTTCAGTTAATTGTTGCGAAACGCTTAAATATTTAATGAAAAAAACAGCAATGAGCACTACATGAAATAGTTTTGATTGAGACATTTTCACAAAGAAAAGTTTTAATTGCTACCGCTGTTAAACATTTATGAAATAATTTTCACTTAATTGATTAAAGTAAAGTAGCACTTCTAATAATGCTGAACATCATTATTCAGTATGCGGCATTAGAAAACTGCTTGAAAACTGACGTGTGCATGCCATACATCAGCAGTTCTGGAAAATCTTGATTTTTACTTCGTTGTTTTAGCTAATTTCTTTTAAGTTAATTTTACTTCAGGTAATCTTCCTTTTCCCATTCTGTACATTATTCCACCACGATTCGAACTAAAACTGGACATGCATTGCAAGTATAGAAATTCACATGAATATGGTTTTGCCATTTACAACATTATGGTTTCACACACTTCAATTCTAGCAGCTTACTCATCTGAATTTTTGTGCTACGCTTGGAAAATCTTCCTTTCCAGCAGCGTGCCTACTTCAGTCTGTCAAGCACGTACTACCATCTCTCATCTCTCCCACGGCCCGCCCAGCACGACACGAGCAATATTGAAAAGTTATTTTCTCGATAGTTACGTGTATAATCTTGGTAGTAACGCATTTTTCTGTCTTACTTTTTGTTGCCAACCTCGTTTCTGCCACCCTGTCGCTGCCCTCCCCTCTGTGTGTAGATGCGGCTCGGCCTCGCTCTGCCGCTGATGCGGTTGCATTACAAGGAGTTAGCCCAGGTAGAGACTATGCTGTGTGCTGTCTTAGTGGTCGTTTTTGCATCGGTACATTATACCTGTAATGCTCGATTTAATTCCCTGCTGAACCTTTGCTCGTTACCGTCTAAGACAGGGTCGGTCACATAGGTGATGTCGGTCGAAGGTATATTGTCCTGAGGGCATATTTAATTTCTTTTTTCACATTTTGCAAAACAGATTTCCTCATTGACGTTTTTATCAGAGGTATAATCAGGTATTAATCATGAAAATGGGTTTGGCAAGTGATGTTGTGTTTCTAGAATTTTGCGTTGCACTTCTGAGTGTACGTGCCTTGTCGATGCCCTTTTCCGGCATTGCCTCAGTGAGAAAGTGGGCTTTTCCTAACGGCTCGTAAACTGACAGTGATGGCCTGATGTTTAGGGGCATGGCATCTTAGGTGTGCTTGGCTGGAATGAGATTTGGAGTGGGGCACATTCTGTAGCATATCCTAAAGTTGAGTGGAAGTGGCCGAGGAATTGTTTGAATGTATGTCGATGATTTCGACAAAGTTAAACAAGGGTGTTGTGAGTACGAGGCCCAACCGAATCCAATAAATGACCTAGGGCCGACCCTGATCATATGGAGTTTTTTACTAACACTGAAAATGTCCAACAAGATGCATTTTGGATATGACTCACCACATGTATTTGATGGATCCTGACTCAGAGCTCGCTTCTGCAGTTGTTGTTAACCCGATTGATGAGTGTCAGCAATGCTGAATTTGTATGAAAAAGTGTTCGATTACAATATCAGCTAAGGAAATCAATGACAACTAGGATGGCTGCTTCTTTGGAGTTTTTGAGCATTTTGCTAAGCTAAAGTTTTGCGCTGTGAATTTTGCAATTTTATTGCAAACTGCAAAATGTTGTTTTTATGGTCCAACAATTATCTCTTAGTTTGATTTCTCTGTCATCTACTCTTCCCCACATTCTTTATTTCACGTTGATTTTTTGTATGCCCCTCTTCCTTTAGGGTGACCACGCCACCTGAACAACAGGGAAATAAGGGAATTAAATTTGACATGGAAAAGTCAGGGAACTATAATAAGGGAATTTGGACTAAAATCCACTTCTGGTTTACGTTAAAAAAATTAAACCCATTTGGATATTTATTAAAAACTCTAAAAGACATTCTGAGGAAAACTTTTTGTCTTCTAAAAATATTATATTACTTTCGAAACATTGATAAAATTATTCTTAGGAAAATGCATATTGACATCGAGCACATTGTCTGTAAAATAGTGGGTGAATGTACACTGTTTTCCATGAAAATGTAGGTATCATTGATGTTTTGGGTGAGTGGGTAGGGAAATGAAGAAATTAAGACTATGCTCTAAAAGAGGGTTAAAATGTTAGGGAAATTAGATGATGACTGTGGATTAACGAAATTATGTTGAGTTAATAATAAAACTTATTAAAGTGCATAGCATACATTCTTTCATTCCAGGGGAAAATGTCAGACAAATTAAAAAATATAAATGTGGTACCCTGCCATTTGTTTCACATTCTTATCCCTTGCTTTCATCCACTTTCCACCTGTCCTTTTTGCCCCACTGAGGGTTCCCCCAGACCTGGAAAACCTGGAAAAATCAGGGAAGTTGGAAAGGCATCGAAAAGTCAGGGAAAAGTCAGGAAAGATTGATTGATTTAAAAAAAGTCAGGAAATTTAACAAATCTCTTGACACAAAAGTCAAAAAACGCAAACTATCAATTGAAGCAATCAATTCTGCGGAAGAGATCAATAATGAAATTGTAAATTTGAAAAACACAAATCAAAATTTTGAAGTTTTTTATTAAAATGTGTGCTGTATTGCTGCTTTCTTATTGAAATTTGTGTTAATCTTATGTTTATAAACTTTTAAAATAAATATAGCACTTATTACATTATCTGGTTTCATATTTTCCAATTTTTAATGGTCAGGGAAATTTTTTTTAAAACCTGGAAAAGTCAGGGAAGTTGAAAATTGAATTTCTGGGGGAATCCTGCCACTCTTCATTTTCTTTCCCATTGTTACTGTTTATCTTAACTACCTTTTCTTTCCCATTCTATGCTCCCACTATTCCTTTCCTTTCTCATTGTTCATTTTATTATCAACCATTACTCATATTTTCTTCAACGTTTCTCATTGTTTTACAATTGTACCTTCCCCAGATTGTACTTTTATGTTAACTTCTCCCACTTCTTCCTCACAAGTTCTTATATATTAAGAATATTTAAGGTTGAGCAGATAGGAAAGAACAATGTTATAAAGCCATGGCACATGTTTATTTCTTAATAGATATATGGGTTCTAGTGTTTTGCCTTGCATATTACAAAAATGACGAGTATACGTCGAAATATCATGACTATAATCTAACCTTAACAGAACCAGCATACCTTGTGTGAAAACCTTGAATAGAAGCATTTTTTTGCTAACTTCTATTGGTGACAAGTGGAGTGCTTTTTGATTTTACATCACTTTGAGTTGTTGCCACAATTCCTTTACCATTTATTTTAATTATTGTGATATTCGCAGACCACATGAAACGACCTTCATCGCTGGAGCTCAAATTATACGAAGGTATTGGGAAGTGAATTTTGTTAAGATCGTGCATCTGTGTGTCCTGCTTCATCTGACTATGGATGTGCAGTGCTCCTGCATGGTATTCTTGGCCTTGTCCCTGGTTGTAACTTACAGGTTTTGTATTGCAGAGTTGTCGGCAGAGCAGTCACATTCTCCCGAACATGAAACAGCTTCGTCCCCAGACAAACAATATCACTTCTTCTCAGAGAAAGGTATCTCAATACTGTCAGGAAACCAACCTCTCTCAGAGACATGCAGCATGCAGGCATTTCTTAAGGTTCCACTTGAAACATTTGAAGTCTCTTGCTAATGATCTTCAGATGCCAGATTTTGAAGTCATATACACATGGGTTACCCGTAAAATCAGTAAAAGTCAGGGAAGTAGGAAACACCTGGAAAAGTCAAGGAAGACTGATTTATTTTAAAAAAGTCTGGGAAATGCAACAAATCTCGTGACACATAAGTCAAGAAATGACACAGCCCAGCATTATTTGGATGCCATCAAGTCTTAGTGGCTTCATTCAGGGAATTCGATTCCCATTTTTCATTGTTGACATCATATGTCAAACAACCAGTTCTCAAAAATACCTGCTCTGACAGAAATTTGGAAATTATGCTTTTTTCTGCTGATTGTAAGAAGAATATCATGACAAACATGGTACAATTTTTTATAGAGATGCCGCGAATATTCGCAATATTCGACATTCGCGAATCGAAGCGAATATTCGATTCGATTCGACTTGTCGA
>JAQFYZ010003387.1:0-13598 GCA_034695085.1 Cylindroiulus punctatus | reverse complement strand
CCTTTTTTCCCGAGAAAAGGACGTCCCCAGGACCACTTTCAGGGGACGTCCTAGGTCCGTTTTTGCTACTTGGGATGGTTGTTATATTAGTGAGGTAAACTTCAAGGCAACAGGGTAGGTGGCCCACAGGGATGGCTCGCTCAATTTAGCAAATAAGAGATGATCATCACCTTGGAGATGATGGGCGTGCGGTAGCGTGGGGAGGCGATGGGGTGGCACACGGCGATGTAGCGGTCGGCGCTCATCACCGTCAGCAGGATGCTGCTGGTAAACTGGGTGATGGACGTGTTGGTCATGTACACCTTGCACATGATGCTGCCGAACATCCACTTCTTGATGATGATGGTGGCGATCAGGAAGGGGATGACGATCAGGAACAGCTCGTCGGCCAGCGCCAGGTTCAGGATGTACATGTTGGTCACCGTCTGCATCTTGGAGTAGCGCAGCACCACGTAGATCACCAGGCTGTTGCCGGTGATGCCCACGATGAACACCATCACGTAGAAGATGATCATCACCGTGTACATCAGGTCGGCCTCGACCGGCTCGGGGTGGCAGGGCCAGGAGACGTTGGCGCTGCCGTTGCCCAGCAGCTCCATGCCGGAGCAGTTGGGCAGCGCCGGGGTGGAGTCCTCCGTGGGCACCATGGCGCCCACCCAGTCGGCCAGCGAGTCTACAGCGGAAGCGTTGGTGGCCTCGGTGGCCATTGTGGGGGAGAGCTGGAAACCCTTTGCTGCAAGCTTTTCACGCCAATGCATTGGGCGCTTGAGGCCATGGCCATGATGACATCCTCCTTACCGCACCATGGAGGGCGCTGCAGAAACTGATGTAGGTGGCAGAGGTTACGGCGCTGCCAGCGAATGGCTGCTGGCCTTCATGGCTGCAAAAAACCACGCTTGATTACTGCGGTGTCCGGCGCATTAACATTCATGGGCAGCAAATCAGGGCGAGGAGAGTGGTTGGGGACGTCCTGGACGTACCAATCTGCAAAGAAAGAAGAAAGAAACGTACGTGAGAAGAGGGATTTGATTTGTGATGATTATCACATGCAGACGGCGCAAATGGGTTGCCTGAAATGGACACCCAAGATGTTGCCATTAGTTGACCAGAGCAATGCTTGGCAGCTCCGTGGGGTTTTCTTGGAAATAACCGGGGAAAATTCATAAATAACTAACGCACCGTGCATGGATTACCTGCGGAAGTGCGCTATTCGAAGGAGAATTAACCGCCATGCGCGAGTTAACCACCAGTTAGAACTCGAGTACATTAATTTATAATTTAGACTACCACAGTGTGCTCTGTATAGGATAGGGAAATCTCACAATTTTTTATGGTTTTAAAATGAAGATTGGTACCTAGCTACGTGTACACTGTAAACCGTAGAAATGCATTTTTTGTGAGGTACAAATGTACATTTGCACCCATATCATCAGAAATGATTTAAATATTTCTACTTCAAGGTACAATAAGACTCATATGACCCCTAGGATCACATGTCAAGGGTACACGTGCAACTCACGTATGTACAGTGTACCTACAGGGTGTGTATATAGTTTCAAAACATTTGTACCTTATAACGTTCAACATTTGTACTTTTTCCGTTTAGAGTGTATATATACATAGATGGATAGAATTTTTTTCCCTCATCAAACGTTTTCCTGCCCAAATCGATAGTTGAAAAACGGAAAATGCGTCGGCACCTTAAAACGGGAATTACGTCTTATGATATTATTTATAAATACATCTATGTTACGCATTTTGGGAATTTGTGAGATGTCCCTATTTTAAACTTACGTTTACGTAATGGCCCATTGAAAGTGCGTTGTGACTTTGGGGACACCCTGCAGAACATTACCAAATACAATTTCTCCTTTACTGCTCAACATATTAATATAATTTTTTTGTAAACATTGACAGGGACTTGCGTTTTATGGGATGTGCACTTGACAACTTAAGGAAATGTATATGATATTAGTAAAAACGATTATTCTATGTTTGACCTGTTATTTTGCTTTATGGGCGAATAATGGCAGCACCTGCCATCTGAATGGGAATATAAGAGATTTACTGTCGTAGGCAAAATAAAGAATATCTGGAAAATTTCTAAAAACGAAATTTCTTTTTATTTTATAGCGCAGGAACTTACTATCAATATAAACTTTGAATTAAAACGTTTACTTTCATTTGAAATTATCAGATCTGTCCGAAGTTATCAAAATTAATTTGAAAGAAATCACTTTCAAAGGGCCTTAAGTACGAGCCATACACTGAGCCACTGTACTTATCAGCGTGGTTTAACGTGTTTTTGAACAGTTCTTCGTCGGTGCTAATAACACTTCAATTATTTAAGTAAACCGCTGGCGCAATTATTGAATTATCTCGACAGAGAAGGGTCAAAATGTTAAGCACTGCGGCAAAAGGAGACAGAAATGGAGGAATGGGCGCTATTTGTACTAGCGTCAAAAGACGAGCTGCGAAAACATATCGGATAAAACTCATCTACTCCCATGACCGAGATGGCATGAACAGAAAACATATTTCATCGATGAAGATCAAATATATGAACACGGTGATAAATAGATACGAAAAACCTTGGCGATGAAGGGCGGAAGCGCTAGAGATGATCTGCAAAGTTCCATCAAAAAAAAATTATGGAATTTCGAGCTCGTGTTTGGAGCTGAATCATAAGGTGCTCAAAAAGTCCTACACTCATTACGATATTTAATTGTAATAAATGCTGACTGAGCTCCAAGGAACACATATTGCAATAGGTAGTTGGGCAAGTAGAAGAGTTCGGTATTTCAAATACTGTAGGCAGTAATCTATAGAATCTAAAATGGTATAAACAATACTAATACAGAAACACCTGTAAGATGGCCGCTGATGCTATGAATAAACGTTGAGCGTAATTTCTTAACACCCATTGAAAGTGATATTGTGCAGTTGAATTTAGATAATTTTGGACAGATATGATAATTTCAAATGAAACTAAATGTTTCAATTCAAAGCTTATATTGATAGTAAGTTCCTGCGCTATACAAAATGAAAATACATTTCGTTTTTGGAATTTTTTCAGATATTCTTTATTTTGCCAACGACAGTAAATCTCTTATATTCCCATTCAGATGGCAGGTGCTGCCATCTATCGCCCATAAAGCAAAATAAGTGGTCAAACATAGAATTATCGTTGTTATTAATGTCATATACATTTCCATAAGTTGCCAAGAGCACATCCCAAAGAACGCAAGTCCCTGTTAATGTTTAAAATTTTTTTTAATATGTTAATAAGGAAAGGAAAAATCGTATTTGGTAATTTTATGCAGGGTGTCCCAACGTCACAACGCACTTTCAATGGGCCTAAAGTGCGGACTGCGAACAACTTGGATGATTTTCTAGTGTGAAAATCTTTTGAATTCACTTTTATTTTGGAATTGCGCTCAGCAATGATCGGTGATTTGGTATCTTGGTAAAACTATGTCAGAAATCACAGTAAGCTTTTCCCATACACAGACAAAATTACTGCGTCGCCTGCTTACACTCCCTGTGAACCAAATTCACTAAATAAAACTTTAAGGCCAGTTCTATCTTTTTACAAAATGTTATCCTTGCAGCTCAAACCGTTTTTTCAAAGTTCATGTTTGCAATGAGTGCAGTACTTTGTGCTCACCCTGCATTACTCAATGCGCTTGATATGTATTGCTGCTATAGATTTTTCCTGGAGTAAATACATTGCTCGATGCACTTAATACCACTGCGGTATGATGATGTCGAACTCTTAGCTGGGAGATCAAGTACATTAACTCATTTAGGAGCGCAAATTGTGTAATGAAAATATTTGAAATTGTCGTCGTCTGTTAATGACGCCTTTAATTAAGCTGGAAGGCAAGAAAATCCTAAGAAACCCAACTACTCTGTCAGGAATATCAAATTGTTGGTCGTTGGTGGCCAGCAGCATATCTTTCGACCCACCCATGCAGTGTTTTTAAATAATGCCACACGTGCATTTGACATCAATGCTTCCCATGAGTTTATGGGGCCTGTTAATTGGAACATTTTCTAAAGCCTCCTGGATCCTTCGCTGAAAATAACTTTTTCTCATGCAAAATGTGCACCGAGCGTAATAATTAATCCACCTACGCCGAGGTGAATGTTGTTTACACTGCGACATGCTTTAAACGTTTTCTCTTGTATTACTGGAGGACATAAAATATTGCAGCTCGTCATTTCAATGGCACCGGAGGAAGTCATTAAAAGGTTCTCCGAAAACTCGCTTAATATCTTGAACACAGTCATATTTAGAAATGTTTACAGTTCACGTGCTGAAACACTAAAACGCGGCCGACCTAGCCCTGAAATGCGAAAACTACATTAGCAATTCCGGAACTATTTAAAAAGTGTTGAGAAAACAGCCATCATCGATTTCTGTTGAATGCCTGGATAAATAAACCTCACGACCATGAAAGGAAAAAATTTGAAGCCACCCCTAAAACTAATAACAACCGTTACTTGCAATTTCGAACTACAAACATTACGTGTATTGTAGATGTTAATCACATAATACGTTTCAGGCAACACTGTTCGTTTTTTTCTCAAATTAAATAAAGTCTTCATACTGTATACCAAATAAGTAGAGATGTGAGTTGATGTGAGGCTGTCACCTGGCAAAATGTTTCAAAAATACATTTCTACAACCAGATAAAACATATATGTACATGTATTTTCCCCTTACGTTTGCTTTGGTCATGATTAGGGGTTTGGGAAAGTGTTGCTGTATCTGGTTTCAGACACAAAAGTCACGTGCTTTAACTCAAGGTAAACCAGTTTAAACTGTTTACGCGCTATATGCAGCTTGCAAGAGACCACAACATGCCGATTGTCAAATGAAGTATACTCAAGTAAGGTAAATGTTGTTAAGGCCCATTGAAAGTGCGTTGTGACTTTGGGGACACCCTGAACAAAATTGCGAAACCCAATTTCTCCCTTCCTGATCAAGATATTAAAATATATTTTTTTGTAAACATTAAGAGGGACTTGCGTTTTTTGGGATGTGCTCTTGACAACTTGTGGAAATGCTAAGGACATTAATAAAAACGATAATTCTATGTTTGCCTTTTTATTTTGCTTTATGGGCGCTAGATGGCAGCACCGGCTGTCTGAATAGGAATATAAGAGATTTACTGTCGTTGACAAAATTAAGAATATCTGGAAAAATTCTGCAAACGAAATGTCTTTTTCATTTTATATAGCGCAGGAACTTACTGTCAACATAAACTTTGAATTAAAACATTTAGTTTCATTTGAAATTATCATATATCTGTCCAAAATTATCAAAATTCAATTGCAAAAAATCACTTTTAAAGGCCTTAAACCAAGTTTATTTACAACTTACTTAGTTGAAGGTATCTTGAAAGTCTGCATGAAAAACCACGCAGCTAAATCATGATGTTGAGTTTTTTATTTTCAGGGATGAAAGATACCACAAGTGAGCAGTTTAATACCGTGCTTTTCCTCATTCGACAAACATAAACAAAACCATTTCGCCGGCGGTATCGTTTCCTATGTTTTGCAAAGCATTTTCAGAGATAACTTAGAAAATACACAATTATTGATTTGCAATGCCGCAAAAAAGCCTACAGAATCCTCGATACGGATAGGGCTGGGAATTGCGAAAAACGCTGGCCCTTTGCAGTTAAGATCCTGCCTGATATCCTCGGAAATGTTTTATTCCACCGCATCCCAAGAAGATAGGATTTATGTAAACTGTTCACAGATTAAACAGGCCCAGCCCCAAAACTGATCAGAGCTATATTTGATATATCCAAATAAGATGCAGCCTGGAAACGGTGAAAACATCACAATGTCCCAGAGGAATGCCACATTTTTGCCTGAATTTTTTTCATCTCCGTTGGAGGGAAAGTTGGTCGTGTTCATCCAAAGAACGAAACGTGCTGTATCTACGTCCGTACGCAGCCGAAATATTTGCCAGTGTAAACGAAAAAAGCGGATATATCATAGCATCTCATTGGCAAAAACAAATATAGTAGACAAACTTTTGTTATTATTAGTTTCCGAGGATATTCAGCGTGAGAAACACCGAAGGGAGAATAACCAATCTAACATCGACAACGTTATAGATACGTCGGCAATATTGATTTAGTAGATACACGGGATCCCAACCAACCGAATCGTGCCTCAGAAAGGGACCCAATATTTTAATTTCAAAATGCCTGATGGCTACCAAGTAGACGACGAGCGACGAAACCGATGAAAAACTTCTCCAGCTGCCTGCGGTCAACGCAAATAACAAATAAAATGAATAGAAAAGTAAAAGACAGCGATACATCTTATCCATACGTAGTCATAAACAATAAAACGAATTTTTTAAAAAGCGAACTGAGACAACTTTATGCAGGAAATACCAGAATTACTGAACGCCCCCTGTGAATCATACACCTAGAGCCTAGACGATGGCAATCATTGCTTGCTTATGGTCCATGCAGGGTAGCCAATCTCAAGGGCAACCTTGTAGAAATTTGAGACAAACACCTTATTCGATGTTTAGATAAGGCAGCAGTCTCTGTTTATTATATCTAAAATGTTTCACTGTTATACATTGGCACATTAATGCAACCAATGTGGAACCAAAATTAAAGAACGCATTAGGGAACGGTTCTAGGACATTTTTTCCCCGGACACTTTTTCCCTGACATTTTTTTCCTGGACATTTTTTTCCTGGACATTTTTTCCCATGGACATTTTTTCCCGTGGACATTTTTTCCCATGGACTTTTTTTCCCGTGGACATTTTTTTCCCGTGGACATTTTTTCCCATGGACTTTTTTTCCCGTGGACATTTTTTCCCGGACATTTCTATACTTTTGCGAGTCACTTTTGCAAAATCATCAAAAAATTGTAAAACAGGTTCTTTTCATGCTGTAAATTTTGGAAAATTCGCAGGAGATTCGTGCTATTCCACTCCCATCGGCCACAATGACAGAAAAAAAAGTTTTGTAGACCTTTAAATTCCTAAACTTCCAAAATTTACAGCATGAAAAAAACTTGTTTCACAATGTTTTCCAATGTTTTATAATTTTGCAAAAGCAACCCATTGAAACATAGTGGATTACAATATCATCCAGGAAATCGAATAAGCCATTTCCGGTATTCCTTTTACACCTAAAAAGAAAAAATATCGAGAGTGTGCCCAACGAATTGAGAGTTGAGAGTTGACGAGTTGAGAAGTTTGGCGAAACGGAGTGGATGGCTTACTTGAGAGGCATTACACACAATTTCAATTTCAAGCCGTTATGTTTAAGACGATTTTTGATTTTCATCTCTAGTTTTACACAATTTTTCACTTATATGCGCTTTTTAATAAAATGTTAGCCGTTTTAAAAAGGGAAAGCATCTGACATTTCATTTTCTACCATGTGAAAAATTGAGGAAAAAATTTCCGGGAAAAATGTCAAGAAAAAAATAACGGGAAAAAATGCCTGGGAAAAATGTCCTTGGGAAAAAATGTCTGGGGAAAAAATGTTGGGGAAAAAATGTCCGGACACCTTGGGGAACCATGCCCCTGGTAGGTGGCAATCACTGCTTGCTTATCACCATGCAATGCTGCCAATCTCAGGGGCAAGTTGCCTTGTAGAAATTTGTCTCGAGCACCTTATACAACTTGTATTACTCTTAGCTCGAGTACTCTCTTCAAGCAAGTGTTTTCAGGGTAACGTTTTCAGCGTAACAAGAGGGCTGTTAACATTATTTTATTAAAGCGCTTTTGAAGTTGTAAACACTTTACAGAGAGTGACTAGACAATGGTCTGGTTGAAACCACTGGTTGAAACCATTGTCTATTACAAGTATTATGAAACTGAAAACAATAACTATAATTGTAGAGAACTGCGCACTATTGATCATAAACGCTAACTACTGTCGCTGAGAGGTAATTATAAAGATAAAATTTCATATCGTCCAGCAAAGGGTGCATTCAAGCTTTGCAACCACTTCTCAAAAAGCATTAACAAAGCACCTTCAGTCCTTGTCACTTGTCACAATAAATTCGTTGGTGACACTATCGAAAGCTCAAGAAGAAGTTTAGGACTTAATGCATTATCATTGTAGTAAGAACAAAGAATTTTACTGAACTTTCGGTTTCGCCCTTATAAATGGGCTCTCAGCAAATGCAAAAAAGACAACAAAAACCTGGTCATTTACATAACTGCCTTATTATGTCTTGAAGCTGTTTTGCGCGAGAATAATATCAGTAGCAATAATTCACACACGTTGGTTTCGTAATAAATTACAAATAAGTAAACAGAATGCTACTGGAGAGATTTCTAGCACTGGCACAAAGGAGGAAAAAACCCATTACAGCGTGAACTTTTCTTTCACGGAATTCGATTTTTTTGCTACAGTGGAAAACTCGGCACTGACTTTTCTGGCGTAATTTGCATATTTTTCTGTTTCCCTTTGTGAAAAATTTATTGACGTATTTTATAGCTTTCTCATTTTGAAAGTCAGTAATTTTCCTCTGCGTTCGTGCTTTTTTGCTTAATCTCTTTGAGATATTTATGTCCTGTTCAAACATCGGCGCATAACTCATAAATGTAAAGCAAATATATTATTTACATGCATAATGCTTCACCAAATATATGACGCAATCGCTAAAATAATGAAAAATAGTACTCGCTATTTCTTAAAAATGCTGGCACTATCTGTAAATATAAATGCAATTCAATGCAATTTTAGATTTTCAACAAAACCACTCGCTATCAAAACGTGCTTGGTTTGAGATGCCTTTAATAAAAGCACCTATATGCTGATTCTGTAATTAAGAATACTCAAGTCAAGTAGAGGTATATGCGCGAGCGTATGTAAAACAGGTATACACGGAAGATTTTTTGTTAAGATTGCATGTAAACACAGTGACAGATGTTGTCAAATTCCTAAATTTGCATACTGAAAAATGATTCTAAAGAAGAATTGCACATTGTTCCAAAAATGCACGACGTAATTACAACCCACTAACCAAACGATGTTGAAAAAATGAATTCAACCAAGCAAAAAGTAGAAGCAACCCTGTCAGTATGTTATCAGAAATAAGGAAAATATTTTTTTTCCAAAAAATAATCACAATCCGGCTGCCAGCTTTCCTTTTTCTCTGTCGACGTGCATAATGACAAATTTTAAATTTTCTGCATGCAATTTTGGCGACTGAGGTTCGGGATTCCCTACTTAGGGATTAGGGGGGAAAAAAGCGAAAAAAATGTAAAAAGCATATTCCACTGCCCTCAAGCACGCCTCAATAAAACCGACTGCAAAATTGCAACGACGTATACCGAAAAATAAATAACATTTTAAATTGAAGGCATGATAAAAGTTTATTTTACTTTTCTCTTTCAAGTCGAATTAAATTCGCAACAGCTAGACGCCGAGACAATATTAAAAAATGGTACACTGCATGCATGCCAGCATAACCGACTATTCTAACAGAAATTTTGCAGACACTTTTCTCCACCATATGCACTAACAGGAAATTGACAAGTTCGCATTTCAAATGGATGATTTCCAACTATTGAAATTTCGCCCCGAGTTCTTTATTTCAGCCGTCTTTTAAAGTAAAAAAGGCGATTTCGCCGAAAAAGGCGCAAAAAAGGCTATTTATACCATAAAGGCCCATTGAAAGTGATTTTTTGCCATTGAATTTTAATATGTTTGGACAGATATGATAATTTCAAGGAAACTAAATGTTTTAATTGAAAGTTTATATTGATAGTAAGTTACTGCGCTATACAAATGAAAAGATATTTCGTTTTTAGAATTTTTACAGATATTCCTTATTTTGCCAACGACAGTAAATCTCTTATATTTCCATTCAGATGGCAGGTGCTGCCATCTATAGTCAATAAAGCAAAATAAAGAGGTCAAACATAGAATTATCGTTTTTTATTAATATCATATACATTTCCACAAGTTTTCAACAGGGCATGCCAAAAAACGCAAGTCCCTGTTAATGTTAAGAAAAAAATTATTTTCATATTTTGATTAGGAAATGAGGAATTGTTTCTGGAAATTATATGCAGGGTGTCCCCAAATGCACAAAGCGCACGTTCAATGGGCCTTAAAGCGACTGCAATCCCACAACCTGAAATGTAGGGTAGTACCATTTCGAGATCCATATATGTTAAAACGTGATTATTATTTTACTCTTCAATTTTTCATCATACTTTTTCACTTTAATTAAACATGAAACGAAAAGGCGTTTTGGATCTCAGTTTATTTTAACAGAAATGACGTTTTTAGAGCGTAATGCGTTCAGTTTTCTTGATTTTTCATTGCTTGAAAATTTGGTACAAAATTCATTTCAGACTTGGAGAAAGAGAAAACATTTTTCAATTAGATACTAAGTGTGTCCGTTTCGTTAGTTAAAAAATAAATGGTTTACAAGGTGTAGTGTAAACTTTTAGGGTTTTGCTATATGAATGCAGTAGTTCGATTATGAAACTTTCAGTAACATTAACCTTGTTACCTACACTGTCAAATATGCAAACTGTATCTTGGAAGTCATCAAACCCAGTTTTCAAGATTATTACATTTACCCTCATTTTAAGTGGCATATTACGAATGCAAACAAAGTGAATTCCATTGTTGGGTAGGATTCACCTTCATTGCTAGCAATTACGACAATAATTGTTGCGATGCACCAACACCCTTTCCGTCTAAATCGGGTCAGCAATTACTATTTACTGCATTATTGCTACAAAAGTCCAATTTCCACGCTTTTATTGCTTTGTCATCACACCTCATCTCACCTTCATTTGTATACGCGTACATACCCTAATTCTAGGGTGCTGGCGGAAAACAAACATCGTTATTACTTATTATACATTTTTATTAATGCACAGCAATTTGCTCCCTGTCATTTTTATGCCGTTTGTTAAATGAGTGGGAAGCAAGTGCTGCGCATTTAAATAGGTGATGGTGGGTTACACCCATTGGGGATTTCCCACGTGGACCAAGTGCACGATCTGCATTAACGCAATGATAACGTTGAGGTTTCACATTTTATGGAGAACTAAATATAAAAAATAAGGAAATGAAAACCAAAATGGGCATTGAATCACACTTAATGTGTACACCGTGGCAACATTTCACCAAACCCCACTGATCTAAAATGTGCTTTGTGTTAAGATAGTTGTTCCCATGGCGATGCAATCAAATTATGAATATCTCCAACACTTATTTATTCCTTTAGCTTCATTCATGCATTTACCACACCTGGTGACCATGATTACATTAAGCTGCTCTTCTTGCATCGTGCAGTAATTGCTTGCAGTTATATTGTTCAGTTAATTCTGACTTCTAAATGTATCCTTCTATATCCTTCTCATTCTATGTTCTGATTGTTCATTGTCGGTTTCCTTATTTGTGAAACCTGAATAGGCAGAAAAAGCTTTTTTAGTTTTCCATGTATTTGAACTTCTGTCATATGAAATTATCCGTGCCAAATACAAAATTTGGTAGGATTAGGATTGTGAGTAACCCCATCCCGTTCTTATCGCAATGATACAAATGAAGCTAAACCTCCTTTCTTCAAATGACTATGTACTTTGTGGACACGCCCCCATGCCATTTGTTATGGTTATGGTATTTCAAATGTCTAACGATAACATCGGAATAAACAGGCTCATTCTATAGTTGTGTGTTATATTGGCTGCTCTTGATGCCATACACTGATGTACATGAACATATATCTTCATTTGTAATACTGCGATGTGATTATATGCCCAGTTTTACATTTTTCAAGTAAGCAGGACAAGGGGTATTGCAAGTCATGATGAGTAAAATCCTTATTTTTATCTCATAAGCGACTGATATACATGTACATGTGGAAACATTACAATGAAAGTGAATCTTTAAAATCAAAATTCAACTTTTAACAACTTTCCCATTGTGCCATAAACACTTTAGCCAACAATAGGAATGCAGTTATGGAAGTAGGTCCATCAATATCAAATACAATGAACATGTACCTCATATAACGATTTCATCATTTCTAATTCGTTTGGATTGTATCACGTACACAACATCAATTCTACTTGATAGAATAGCAAAACCATAAATTACCATCGCCTTAAAGCTTCACGTTTTAGCTTACAAAATTTCGGTGAAAAATTTTCCTTGAAAAGTTCAGTGACTCAATGAGATGTTCAAGCACAGCGGGGAATTAATTATCGAGAACTTAACAACAATTTTACATTGTTGAGATTTAATAACTCTAGAATTAATTATTTGCCCAAGAAATACGTTGGTGAAGGATGATTAATGCGAATTGTCTATATTATTCTATAAGGTATCGATGACAAACGACTGCAAGTGCCATATTGAGAACATTGAGCCATTCAGACGTTTTTTCTTCCGAAATTCAATTAAAAATGCAGGTGCGCTCCAGATGGCGCCTAATATACAAATCTTTATAAAACAGCGGAGCAACCACGTCACAAAAATATGCCAGCAAACAAAACGAAATGCAAATTACCGCCAGGAAATCTGTGGGGAGCACAGCATGCAAAGTAGATTCCTCGTATAAATTGCTTCAAGAAATGGTCTTTGAAAGATTATGATGATCAGATTGCTCGCCATTTAAATTTCACTGAAGTGCATATCGACAAAAAAACATGTGTTTAGCATTTGTATATACAGTGCATGCATTAATAGTAAGCAATCCATACATTCTGATTGATGCTAACTGAAATTTTATAAAGTGTAACTAAAACTTTATAATTTCTAAGAAATTATGCTGAATTAAAATATTCGGAAAATGCACCGAGAGATTCTTCAAAATACTCTGCCAAATCTACTCATATCCGTTTTCCAGTTCGCTTTACAAGCGCTAACTTTTGTGTCATGTTTTGTGTCGTTTGTCATGTTTGACCCTGCACAAGTTCGTAGATAATGTGTTGTTTGGCTCATTTCAATCCACGTTTTGAAAAATATAAATGCGATCAGGATTCACGATCAATAAGGAATTCAAAACAACTATAGGATACAGTGTATGTTGATATGATAATAATTCAATCGCACAAATATTGAAATCCGACACGGAAACGGAAATGCGCCTTAACATCGAGGAGGGCCATACATTAAAATACATTAAATAACAAACGAACTTTATGCTAATTTTGCGGACTGCGAGTCAATTATAACAGTTTGCCTTCATGTTTAATAAAAACAAAAGCAAATGATAAATTATTTACGAGCTAACTGCATAAAAATTATGAGTCTGTATTTTCATATTGCATAACAAGAGGTACTCGTACAACTTCGTTTGCATGCAGTTTGAGAGATGTATTTACCCACCCCTCTGTTTAACCCCTTAGCCTGGGTACTACGAAAAAAAAACACTTCGTAATCAAGGTTCTTGAAACCTAAGGTACATGCCAGCAAAATTTTAAGTGTGTAGCCCTAACGGTTTGTAAGATGTATTTACCCACCCCTCTGTTTAACCCCTTAGCGGGGATAAAACGAAAGAAAACACTTTGCTATCAAGGTTCTTGGAACCTAAGGTACATGCCAGCAAAATTTCAAGGGTGTAGCCCTA
>JAQFYZ010003386.1:0-13599 GCA_034695085.1 Cylindroiulus punctatus | reverse complement strand
AATTTAAGTCACATTTAAAGTCTCGATTTAAGACACTAATATCAAGACTCATTAAAAGACTGGATTTCGTCTACAAGAATTTGGCACATAATGTGACTGAATCTAAGACATTAGTTTTTACAGTGTGGAATTTGTTTTGGCTACGTAGTTTAAAGAGCATTAAGGTTAAATTCAACATCTTCCCTAGCAACCACGAACACCAGATTTAAAAAAATGTCGGTTCCTTACTTTCATGTATGTTCAACACATGCATTACTAGTCAAGAAGGGGTTCAGTCCCATAAACAGATAAGTCTGTCCAATACATTTCAAAAAATGTAATGACCCAAAATGAAAATAATTTCGAACGTATGGGGCGCTTTTTTCTTTGAATGTTTTCCTCCGGCTAGATGCAATCTTCACCTGGGATGGACCACGGTAGAGAGAAAAAGCAGCGAATAATAAATTTGATCCTTTGCATTTCCTTTTTACCTTACGAATAGAAGTAATACATGCATTACGCTGGATTGGGTATCTTCCAAAGTGCACCTTGCCTAGCAGCAACGGGCGTTAGTTTCTTCATCGGAATGTCGTTATACAGCAATAATAGTTTGCTTTTTCCTGCTTTCCTTGTTTCCAAACTGCCTCATGTTTTTTAAATGTGGTTTTGGCGACAACCAATGGCGGCGTTGCCTTTATGGCGCCCCGAAAGATCTTAAAACAAGCCTTAATCGGCACGGTGCTTGTTGCCTTAGTTACACGCTCAATCCTATTTTGTAAACAAGTCTTTTGTGGAAGGAGGCGATCCTTTAATTACAACTCTCACCTTGCAACCGATGGGCATGAAAACGAAAGCCCACTTTTTTGATATGCCAACAGATTGCAACACCTCAATGTTTTCCAAACAAATTGACTATTGCAGCAATTCTGACGATGAGTGTTGATGATGAATTTGCTGCCGAAAATACTAACCACAGATTACATGTACATGTAAATATGGTATTGATACTCTGAAACTGAAACTTAGGGCACATGAGTTTAACAGGACGAGATAGGCGGTTTAATAACAGTCTATAGCTATTCTATAACATGCGTTTTATAATACATGTGCATTTGATCAGTACTTTAACAGTATGCGTTTCAAATGTAGCGCAGAAAAAAACAACGATATTAAAAGGTAATCCATCAGATCCCATCCCATCGGTTCCGTAGATAATATTTATATATATATTATATTATATATATACGTACATATATATTACCAATATATTCATATATATTGCGAGAGCATAAATACAATTAATGTGCAATGTCAGTTGATTTAATCTAAATTTAACCGGCTATGCTAACCCTGCCCCTGAGGTGGGCCTCTCCTAACGGTGCGTAGGTTCGCAGTGATTGCCCCTTTCGGGGCAATGTATAAATAAATTGTTTCTAGGTTAAATTAAATCATGCGTAAAAACACATACGAGAAATAAAATATAAATTATTGAAAAAATGGATAATAGCAAAAGCTGACACATGTATCGTTGAACTACTCATCAAATGGAGTTTTTGAAGTAAGCTTACAGTGTATATCATGTGTATAGAATCATCTGTGTATCAGGGTATACCATGGGTGCACATTTGGAGCAGAGAATAATGTATAGAGTACAGCATGGGCGAATGATTTCATAGTAATTGATTGTGCTCAAAATGAATTGAAACAGGATATATGCTGGCGGAATAGTGCTCGTTGCGTTCCAATTTTGTGTTCATGGTGCTTATCGGAACTGTGGACTACAATTTATTAATTTGATAGAGCTGACCGATCGATGTGATCATTATTTTTTGGAAATTTAAAAAAAATAATTCTCCCAGTCTCACAGAATGACTGCGGGCCGCGGATTTCATGTACGCTCGTACTTGTAGTATCCCTGACCATGTTTGCGCAAACAATAGCTTCGAAATACGTTAAAGATGATGTAGTAGATCCGAAAAAAAATTGCATACGAGCGTAAAGTGCATCCGAAAAAAAAATGCTTTAAGCAGTGTTGAAGACATGGATTTGATAGCATCCCACTACGTCTTATCTCATAACGAGGTTGAAGTTATGAGGTTGGCATAATTGATGAAAATTACGTCGAAAACTAGACTGCCAAGGCAGCGTGCTAATGGAAAACCTCAGTGGAGGCCGCCAGACTTACTTGTTATACAATATTATATCCGGTTTCCAGACGTGAGCCACTGGTAATCGAATTACTTTTATTCCACCAAAGTCGGATGCATTCCACCGAAGATGAAAATCCGTCCACACCTGCAAAAAAAACCCAGCGGGGTCGAGATTAATGGTGGCCATTTATTATGTCTGTAGCGAAACATCGCTAATGTCAGATGGTGTTTCACGCTGTCATACAGTAAGTCTGCATCCCTCATACGTCCTGACAATTTGAACCCTTTATGCAAACCGTGTATGGTTCAATTGTTTTGTACGTTGTAAGTGAAAAGAAAGCCAGAAAAAGACTTTAAGCAGGAAACAATACATCATTCTTATCCGTTAAACCCATTTCGCTCATGAGTGGACGCTTTGTCTTTGGGCTTTTTCAAAGGCAAAAAAGCATCGAGGTTGGCTTCTAATTTTTATCGAACCGTTCGTGGGCGTCAAAATTATACACGAGAAAAAGTGAAATTATACGTATAAACAATCCCAGACTTTGATTGCTACTTCGGCTTGAGACGAGCGTTGATCAATGCACGTTTCTTGTGGCAGTTTTAGACGATATATACAACGGCGGAATGGTAACCATTCACTTGGAAAGTACACTTATCTCGAAATTGACGAGAAACTGTTTTATGTCGAGGAACATAAAATCTTGAATGCAGACTTAATGGATTAATATTTTTGTTGCTCGCAGTCTGAGCTCATTAGAAAATGTTCCTGTCTTTCACCAATTCAAAAATTCAGCTCGTAATAATATGACAACGTATTGGACGCATAGTGTGCATTTTGGCAATTTTAAATATATATTTTTTTTTTTAAGAAAACGTTGCAGATATTACCATTGAAAGAAAATTTGGGCCGATGTACTTGTCCTCAAATGCTATTACATCGAGACGATCATTGAATATTTAAGCTTCGCAATCCATTCATGGGGTGTATACGAATTTCAAAATTAACTTGGTATTTAAAGGTATGGCCAGATTATTATGCATAGCGTTCTGAACAACCTTAGTTCTACTTTACTTTTCTAGTCTCTCGTGGCGGAATCTTGTAAAATGTTCCTTGAAGATAAAATTAACGGTCGAGATAAAAACTATATGAATAGCAAGAATCTACTTTAGTTTGCATAACCGATATGCAGTACGTGCCATCAATATTAATGTTGAAAGTCATGTTTATTAATTTGGGTAACAAAATGGAGGCTAAAGGGTCAAAGATTCATGCTTACATTATAGAACCGCTATAAAATATGATCCTGAAATATGCAGTTTTAAAGCTTCTGTAGCATTCCATTTCACTACTGAAATTTGATGAGTGCTATTAAGATATCTTACCTGCGTCACCCAACAGTTGGTTGTTAAAATTTGGTTCTTTTCATCCTGAAAAAAGTAAATAAACGAAATGAAAATCAGAAAAGATGGTAAGATTCATCAAAATTGGAGCATCAAAAATGGACTTAATGGACGGCATTATACGAAAGATTAGATGTGAACTTTCATGATCTTTATTCGATAAACAAAAATGATCATGAGAAAGGGAAACAACTAAAGCAATATAGGTACTTTCATTAATGCTTAGCGGATGATCGACTATGTACACACACCAAAATCAATCCAAATTGGAATCACCCTGTACATGTCGTGAAAGGTATAACTTCAGTTAAAGACATATATTTTCCAGGCTTATATGTAATTTATCTCAAGTTATTTATATTTGCAGGTTGTCGTATAAGTAAATGGCTAATGAAAGCCGACATGCAATACTTGGGAAATAGATTTTCTTGCAAAAACAAATTGTCATTTGAGGCTTGAATGCTAGCAAAAAAGCAACAAATCACAAAATGTTCAGTTCAGATTTGCCCTCTCAGTTGCTTTCGAGTGACATATTAAACCGATACTTTGTCCAAGACCGATATCGTTTCACGAAAAAAAAGAAAATTCGATCAAAATTAATAGAAAAGCGTTCTATTACGGATATCCTGAACTTGACATTGTCTGACCTGTGACTGCCTGTATACGGTATGGTATCATAATACACTATACTGCAAATCACGATAGCCGATAGAAACCTATTTTAAAGGGGATTACTTTTGGTTTGTATACCTTGATGTTAATTTAAAAATTAGTGCGCCTGTTTCGAACTTGGTAATTCCGACCTACGGTAATTTCTAGGGGTTTAAGTTTCTTTATTAAGCTCTATACAAACCAAAACAATATTGTGGCTAAGCTCAGACTAACAAGCTCTTATATCCAAAGACCCTGCTTTATTATTTGTAATAACAAGAATTAGGCCTTTATATGAAATTGTAATAACACGAATTATATCTGGAATTGCACTTTGTGCTTCGAGACAAAATGTTGCCGGATTACATGCTAGCATATATTATTTCATATCCTATTACATACATTGTATATTGAAAATACGGAGGATCATGATGAAAGTGCCTCAGTAAGCTAAAATAAGTCAACTAGCGCATTAAGTTAATGTTCATCGATATTTGAGCATTTTGAATATACATGTATAATTAAGGTTCGTACTTCTTCGAAACTAATTTTTGTCATTATGGCAAGATAAGCTGTGGGATATTTGATAAGTACACAACTATGCATAATGCATGAATTTATGCTCAGATAGCTAAAAAGCCTTGACATTCGTGCTTAATATCCATGAGGTAAAACGCATTATTGAGCTGCATATTATCGTCCTTTCATAAAAATATCACGTAAGAAGCTTTTTGTATAGATCTCAATCGCGGTGATGTTAATGTGCCTACCGTGATGTGCTGTACTACAGCCTCCAGCTTTACATCGTGGATTCCTCTGCATTTTCATTATTGCCTAGAATGTCATTATCGAATGTTCATATTCTTTGGATTCGGTCGAGAGACCAACTAAAGAAGACAACTACTGTAAGTTACTAAGAGAAGCAGAGCCTTAAATGGGAGCATCTTTCCGTTCTGGTCCCCTCCCCAATGGCACATCATGTCAACCAACGATTTAATCAATTGCTGAATGACAGTGTGCTATCTCTGAACTTCAAAAGTGGTGCCACTTCGGAGACCAGCAATTGTTCTGGGTCACTCGCTGTTAAAATACACTTCCTCTTTCCTGATGTAGTTTAAAAACTGCCATTTTCCAACGATAACACCGTCTCCTCTCCAAAACAAAAAAGCTGAAGCTGTTCAAGGTATTAAGCGATGGAGTCCTGCCTTACAGCAGTAAGCGGGAAGTAGATCTTGCTAGGCTTCAAATTATATCTATATATATTGCCTAGTATATTATTCTCCAGGGTGCGCCCGTTTCCCTAACAATAAATCCATCAATAAATATTCTATCTGCAGGCTTAGCTTCTTCCATCGATAAGGACTTCACCGGAGGAAACCCGTCATAAATCAATTGTCATTAGCCATATACTCTGTGGAAAAAATAAGTATGGGTCATGCCTTATGTGGACCTGCAGCCGTATATCATTAAATGCCCATGTGCGATTCCTAATTCCACACAATTATGCCAATGCATGTTCAATCGTACATATTCATATCATATTTACCTTTTGCCTTAGAGGCACTGCGCCCCAAACACACATCATATTTACCGAGGTGGTAATTCATGTCGCCTATGGTAGTATACATGTATGTACATGTCGTATATGACCATTAGCAATAGTGATATGTATTATATTATGTATAAAGGGAGATTGACAGCAATACATTTGAGTGAAAAACAAAAAAGGAATATCACTATTCTAGTACATTTGAAGAAATGGATTGTGTCCAGCCACAATAAAATCGGCTGAAATGTGCAATAAAACAGTGAAATTTTGAAATCACAAATGATTCCATTTACAATTTTTTCGAAATAGACCTCGCTCCATGAACTCCGTTTGAATGTTGGGTTCATCGCTTAAAATAATTCCTGGAAATGTTCATTACATATGGATAAACGCTGTATTTTGTGAACTTCAAATGTGTTCTATAAATTTACACTTGGCTTTCGACTAGCATGTTTGTAAAAGGGCAACGAAGCATTGCTGTCTTTGCCATACGTCGTAGTTTTTATGAACACCATCGCTCGTAAAAGCAAGCATCTGCGTCAGTGTACCATAATAGGTTCCTAATTAAATTTCCCGTGCCATCAAAAATGTCATTCTTTATGAGCAGAAATGTTTGCATAGGCTCTGTGGTTTCCATTCCGAACAAGCTATAATCACAGATTTATAATTCTTCGCTAAATTCGCCGTTTTAATAACGGAGTTCCTGTTGTGTACAAACCGTTGCAACAACTGCTTTAATCCCATAACCAGGCCTAATTGGTCATGTTTACGAACAAAATGGAAAATGCATTGCCTAATGCGTCATTAAAAATAATTGGGGATATAGTGCGTCTACACGAGCCTTAGACGATTTATCACGCGAGTAACTATATTTTTTTTTGAACTGAGTACTTTTTACTTCCTAAGCTAGTCTTCCAGCCTGAGGCTTCCATGTTTCCCAAAGGAAACCAAATACATGTATGTGGAGTGAGTATCTGTGTCGTATTAATTATTTTGAAATAAAAGACGGCCATGTTAGTTCGCTGCACGTACTCCACGGTCTTTGTGTTTTCACGGATGCAGGTTGGATGCTTCCTGTTCTTGAAGAACAAATTTCCAGTTGCTATTAATCCATGCACGAAGCAAAGAAAAGCTATGTTGGTACCGTAGAGAATTAACAATTCCATTCACCATTGAAATCGACAATAAACATCAGTGATAGCTCTCGAAAAAAAGGAAACGATTTGAAAAGAATTTCAGGTTCATTAGTGTAACGAAAAATATCTTTACTGGTGAGCTTTTATTGCGTTTGTTCGAGCGAGGAAACGTCAACTATTTTATCTCCAAGAAAATATTGGATTTTGTCATTTTTTCCTCTCATAAACTCGTTTATTTTAAAACGGGTATCGCGCATAGAGATGTTTTATTTATCCCAAGTAATGCGCTTCCAAATATACAACACTTGAAATGCATTAAGATGCACTTTGGCCATTAATATTCCATGGGCCTACCTGCTTGGCCCGGGATTAGGTAGCTGAATTATTAAGGGTTGTCGTCTATTGCTCGTTTAAGTAATGCTTTACAATAGCTTATTTACTCTAAAAATTGGATGGCGAATTGTAAAATGTAATGTATTTGCCGTGTCGCCGTTGTGCGCGCACTGCTTATGTTAAACGCAGACCCATAGGTATCATAAGTTGTCTTTAACATGTACGCATTAATAATGAATCCCAAATGGTATTGCCATGTGGAAACAACGTAAACCCGTCTTGCATCTTGTAAGATAAACTGCAGATACGCTTCACGATTGAAGAAAACACCCTCTTTTTGGGGGCCTTATGGCGTTTTATTTCCTCCTGTGTGCTGTTCCATTTCTAATTCATTATTTTGAACAATGCGAGAGTTGTAACCATCCATCAGAAATTCGGATTCAAACATCCGAAGGCACGGGCTCGTTCAAGTTTGTACCATTTTTATACTCGAAAGTCCCAAACATAGGCATGCAGCATGTGTTAGACGTTTTCCAGAGCATGGTGTTATTTTAGCTACAAAGTGTACTTGGAAATATGGTGCTGCAGACTAGATTTCGGTTTATGGATGGTTTTAGTACTCTCGATGTGAGTACTAAAAAGAATAAATTTCAAATTAAATAAAGTAATTGCAATATTGAACGTGATCAGTCGTGTTTTCAAATCACTCGCGTCCCGTTGCGCTACTGGGAGTTTGTCATCTGAAATGTTAGAAATGTATAGTTTAAAATTAATATTTTTAATAAATGGTTTCTAAAACTTTCGTTTCTGCTGCGCAGTGTCTATTAGAGAGTGCAAGCAAATGTGAAGTACATGAACATTGCTCGTCCAATATCGCTTTCTCAGGCGTCGATTTCTGGATGGTGTGTTATGTGACAGTTTTCAATAGACCCATTAGTGTAATTGTATCTACAAAGACAGATTCATGAACGAAAAGCCTCCGTACATGTCAATTATGTACAGGAATTAAATTCAAAAAGCGGTACACTTCACTACGTAAGAAAATTTACATGTAAAGAGAAGAAAATCAACTATTCGTTGATAACAGATTTAAAGCCAAAAAATTGCGATAGTTATTTGTTCTTACCACATCAATGATGTGATGCAACGAAAGCCCAAAAACGACCTTGAGTGGCTGTGAGGCATTATGGGAAGGACGGACTGATGCATCATAATTGGCCATCAGGTAGCGTGTAAGCCGATATTCCTGTTCATCTCCTCTGACTCGCCCAACTAAAAAAAGGAAAAAAAACTACATGAGGATAATGAGATAAATGAGTGGAAAATTGTTTGATTGCAACGCTAGGAAGCTCGCGTAAAAACCCTCAGCTTCAGTGTTGAACGATCGATGCGAGGGTGTGTTGTCTAAACTTGAATTTGAAATCTATCACCATATATTTGAATCTATTTGAATCTATGGGCAATGTCAATGCATACCATCTTGTCGAAATTTTGATTAATCGAATTGACATAAGTCGTGCAACTCGTATTTTTAAACACATAGCATAATAACATGCCACACCTTAGTTATCCAGACACGTTATTACACATTTAAAAGGTCACCAATTAACTGACCTGTTAAATTAGCTTGATTATTACAACAGCTTAGCAGTGTCACCTTGCATTGCACTTAAAAGTATTATTGATGTGCCAGACGTCAACCCATAATCCCTTAATTTGTTTGGTTGAAGTTTTATTTCGTTAGTTTAGAAATTAATACTGCGCTGTTTCCGAAGAATTCATAAATTAGAGTCATAAATTACAAGAATCGTAAATGGAAGAATCCACTGAATTCATAAAATGCATGCACGGTTCTTGAAGGTGTATTCATAAATGTAATATTGTCTTTTGCGGTTGGAAGCGATAAGTGGCGATGTTAATTGCATTCAGGCTATACAACCGTCATGTTCCCTTATGCTGCCTATAATTCAGACACTCGTTCCATGAAAGTGTATCTAGAAATAACCATTCTAGTTTTCGAGAAAAAAAACCAGGCATTGAAAGATATCACCCAGCTTGTAGAAAAGATTGCGACGTCGTTTGTGTCATCTCCAGGCTAAAATGTATGAGAAAGCTTTCCTCAAAATTCCAGCTGCTTTTTGTGTCGCATTTTTTTTAAAGGGTGAACCGAAGACAAGTTATAGCGTAGTACTGATTGAACTGAATATACATCTAATGCCTCTATCAACACCCACCAAAATGAACGTGACACGCATCGAAAGTCTTCTTACTTTGCATCGTACTTCAGTATCTAAACGTAATTTATTTGTAAATGGATTGACGTCGATTATAGGCCACCTTTTTAAAAGAATTCTCCTAGGGGGAAAGAAAAAATGGTGCACCCACATGATTTTTAATGAAGGCTGTAAAAGAACGAAAGTAAACCTACCGATATCTTAGAAGAATTAGTACTTTTTAAAGACATGAGAAAGCCTATCAAAAGGTTGTTAACGTTTGATAGGCTTTCTCATACATTTGTATAAAAGTACCAATTTTCTTGTCTAGAACTTCTACTGGAATGAATGTATCTGATTTCCTCAACTAATTATCTAATTAAGGATTTCCATACATTTCACTCAAACAAATTAGCTTTTCGACAGAACTGGTGATTCCGAACAATAATAAATGGCTTAACTCTGGACCTGCCTTTCGAAAGCAAAATTAATCGTCGTGAAACTTTCATTGATAAACTTTTGTTTCTTCGTCCCTTTGTTTCCAATTATGCGGAGAAACAGGATTCGTGCTACAGCCCATCAGTTACTCTAAAGTCATTAAACTAAATTAGCAATCGTCGCAATGAGGATAACATGGTATAATGATCTTTGCTAATTATGATGAAACGGTAAAAGATGACCAAGGAAATGCCAATTGGAAAAAAACTACCAGTGTATAGCTTCAATGTGCTCTTCTTGACCACATTCAAGAATACGTTGTCATCGTTTTTGAAAAGTTTGAACATCCTCCCTCCTGCTATGGTAATTGATGATACATGGACAAACTAAAGCAGGCTGCTTTTTAGACTCTGATCGTTATCGCCATTTCATGGGAAAAGTGATTGTCATTGATTGAATGCAGAGAAAACTTTCAATTCTTTCAGTTGTTCATTAATCATTCCAATAAGATTTACGATTCCAAGATTTATAAGAAAGGTTGTAGTAATTATAAAATTTTCAGCTATTCTAGCCTAACCTCTAGCCTTGTAGTTTTGACTAACTTTTTCCGAAAATGTCACCGACGACGTTAGTGTTTAATTTAATACCCCTCCCATTATTAAAAACTGGTCACTTCATCTAGGACCTAGAATGATGAAATGACTCAGGGAGGCCCTGTAACCATCGACTATCCGTTCACCGTTGCCACTTTTCGGGAAGAACATCAGAATTCTTAGAAACATTTACATATCGAACTAAAAACAATTTATTCGCACGCTATCAATTTAACCTCAATGGCTATAAAAAGAATTCAATTGAAAGCGCACAGTTTGAGAACGTTTTGCGCGGCGCTTTCCTTATTTCTCTGTATTAACATGACATATATGCCCATACACCATCCATCTTTGTCTTTAGAGCAAAAACGGAAAGAAAACGAATATTAAATGAAAGTTTGATCATCGGGTTATAGATTGGTTTTTGAATAAATCGCTCCGCCCCCTGCGCAGGCACTCAGTCAATGCCATATTATGGAAATAAACTGAAGACAACCAGTGCATGCATTCGCAGAAGTGCATGACTGTGGAGGGGATCATGGCAAGGTCCCTAGCACCTGACGTACATACTACACGCGTGCCTGCAATGAAGAAAATAATGCAATATGCTAAATATATTTCAGTCTTCACATTGGGAATACAAATGGAACTGGTTTAAGCAAATACAATTGCCAATATACACTGAAAAAAACAAGGGATACAACGCGAAGGCCTGGAGTTATTTTTGGATGCAATACATGCAGTATACAAATGTATACAGATGCGTTCACTTCCTGCAATCCAATCCTGTCTTACATGTAAAATGGCGTGTCAGAACTTAGGAATGTGCATCCGTTATGACATTACTCGAATTTCAGAAACAATTTTAGCCCATTTGCGGATTGCCAAAACCGCAATCTAGTATATCCAGTATCATGAATGTTGGCAAAAGTCGTAGACTTGACGAAAACCATAACGTCTTTTGAAAATGCAGGGCAAAACAAAAGATGTTGCCACTTGCCTGTATGAGGGACAGGAAAACATTATGTTAGTATATTGCTTTAGACTGAATATGGTCACAGGACGTAGTTTGGAAGAATCAGAAAGATTGAAAACAATAACAATTACATTTACAAAATAGAAAATTTAAAAACCTTAAGCAATGTTTTTGGCTGTGATTTTTATGATGTTTCATTAGAAAAACAACTTTGCGAGGATCAAATGGGACCGACTGTAGGCCTATAGCGAGGAACCTCCCAAATAAGTGATAACATAGTTTTGACTCACCCTGTAATAGACCGATCGCTGTAATATAGAACAAGTATGAAAATAATATTGCAATAAGTCTCCATGAATGTCTGTTCCGAAAATGGAATTAAATCTGACTGTAACGTTGTTAATACATTCTGTCTAAGAATGTAAGACAACGTCTAGCATTTCAATCAAGTTATCTCATTAAGCAATTTTCAGACGCTTTCAACTTCATAAAGTGGACGTGAAAACAATGAGAATTGCCCGCAATCTGAGCAGCTGAAAAGGAATGAGCTTTAATGGCTTAATTCGTACGAAGGTCGAAGAATGAGCATTAGCTCGATTCTGCCTAAATAAACTCATGAAATGGTGTGATGATGCTCATCTTAGATGAAATTAGGGGAACGGCAATTCCACATTTAAAGTTAGTTCATGTTTCAAGTCTGCTGAAGTCAATTACAGCTTTGGGAAGACGTGTTTGCTCTCATAAACGACGGCTCTTCATTAGTAACTCAGGCCCTGGTCACGAGTGCTAATTTAGAATCTTCTGGAGTTGAAGTTGTGACCGTTCACGTGCACATGTTTAGTCCTCACAGTGGGCGAGTTGATGGACACACTCTGGTATTTTGCTCATGTACTTCAGCCGTTCCAGACATTTAACAACGGTGTAAGTACCGAGTTTATGGAAAGATCAACAGACTAAATTGTGGATCAATACTTTTATTAAGTAGGAGAGACTCGCGGTTGTCTTATCTAGAATATAAATTTTAAAGTATCGCCAGCCAAATATTTGCTCTGTACTCCCACACTTAAGCTGATCCCATTAGGACGGGTTTAACTTTTAACGGAAGAAGTGCATTTCCTATAGAATTTCGTTGCCAAGACCGCTTCGAATTCAGTTTTGTGCGCCATTTTATATCGATTCTCAATGCCTAGATATTCGAAACGTTACACACCTTGAAACCCAAGATGTAAAGCTCGTTCGCGTCATTGATAACCAAACAGAGATCTATTTGATATTTGTGTAGACCTATTATCTCTTTAATTCCAATCAGCGTCTGTATGGCCTGGTACGCCCTGGTATGGCACAATCGTTGTTATTTACATATCTCGTAGCTTAAAGTTATCCTTGGAAAGATAACGCCAGCGTCAAATGGCATGCCAATAACAGACCTACAGTGCATTGCATAAATCTAATTAGACTAATAGAAAACGTCAATGCATTGATTGGAATGGCAGGTTTCATTCAGTTCAACTCAGTATCTTACTACCAGTAAGTGAATACACATGTTCACCATTTGGTAGGGGGAAGGGCGGTGTAAACCGCCAACCCAGTTACAACCACCTTTTAATAGTGATGATGATGTTTACGCATTATAGGGTGGACACACCGTTATCATTGCCAAATTGAATTTCGTGTATACCATACGAATACACTGCAATGGAGGGCAAACTTAACGTAATACAGTTTCGTATTTCAAATCGACGTGTCTAGTATACAAGAATTGCAGTTGCCTTAGTGCACTTGCATTCATTCTATTTGTTGCTTTTTCGTTTCGTTGTACCTAACTTTACCTGAAACTGTAATTACTTTATTTCGCTGCCCCTGTAGAGGGGCAATCACTGCCAACCTGCAAGCCGTTAGGAGTGTATTTCCTATAGTACCCCTGTAGAGGGGCAATCACTGCCAACCTGCAAGCAGTTAGGAGTGCATTTCCTATGGTGATCCTGTAGAGGGGCAATCACTGCCAACCTGCAAGCCGTTAGGAGTGTATTTCCTATAGTACCCCTGTAGAGGGGCAATCACTGCCAACCTGCAAGCAGTTAGGAGTGCATTTCCTATGGTGATCCTGTAGAGGGGCAATCACTGCCAACCTGCAAGCCGTTAGGAGTGTATTTCCTATAGTACCCCTGTAGAGGGGCAAT
>JAQFYZ010003385.1:0-13602 GCA_034695085.1 Cylindroiulus punctatus | reverse complement strand
ATCGACAGTCACCCCCATCAGTATCTTCAGTATCGACAGTCACCCCCATCAGTATCTTCAGTATCGACAGTCACCCCCATCAGTATCTTCAGTATCGACAGTCACCCCATCAGTATCTTCAGTATCGACAGTCACCCCCATCAGTATCTTCAGTATCGACAGTCACCCCATCAGTATCGAATGCACGTACGATGCACTAGTTCAACGTATTGTTTGTGTTGCGTTCACCTAACGTAACACTAACATTCAACTTGGCTACTAAAATGCATCTTGATTTTATTTGTTGTCGAGCTTTTAAAATCAACACTCCCCCTGTAGGATGCTCAACTGTAAAGCGCTAATAGAAAACTCCCTGCATCACCCAGCTCTTCACAGTTGAGCATCTTCAAAAAAGAGCACCAAATTTCACGTGAAAATAAATCATTAATCGCGCATCGTACTTGAATTCCGCTTGCCGGTTATTATTTGATGCATTTTCATTTGGACCGAAGGGCTATTTTAATTAGGGCCGAAGCGGCCGCACTCTCAATTTCACGAATCGGATAAAATTCACCATCAAATTTCCCATAGACGTTTTCGCGATTTGGTCGATTTTCCTTTTTCCGAGCTCAGCTAGCCAAGCTGAATAAGCCCCGCCCTCGCCTTTGATTGACAGCACGCCTGCCACCCCCCCCCCCCCCTTCTTGCCTTCCAGAATGTTCCTTCCACTCTATTCACAGGGAAAAAAATCTGGGTGTGGTCAAAACATTTCCGGCTGTCTGAACCGAGGAGCTCGAAAAGAAGCTTAAATCAAGTTCAGATTACGACTTATTGGACACGATATTCTCATACACTTTCAGACTCGAATAAAAATGACACCATCCTTCGGCATCGAGCCGGTACCCGCCACCAAAACAACAACCCGCCATGTTGTCTTCTTCCTCCGAATAGCGACGCTCACCGCTGGAGCTTCACCCGCAAATTCACCGTCTTTGCCGAACCTTATTTCCGACTTATTGGACGATATTGGACATTCTGTCTCACACACCCTCTGATTCGAATAAAAATGATACCATCTACGTGTATCGGCATCGAGCCGGTATCCGCCACCAAAACAACAACCCGCCATGTTGTCTTCTTCATCCGAAGAGCGACGCTCACCGCCCGAGCTTCACCCGCGAATTCAACATCTTTGCCGAAATGCCCCACCCATCACTCGTTCCCCTCGCGTTCCTCGATCCATCGTTAACAGTTCTTCGTACTTAATTGGCGCTGTTAACCTAAATATTTAATGAAAAGTCATTTCTTACCTGCGTCCATTCAATGGCTGCGCTTCGAGCTGCCTGCCCCGTTCCATGAAATAACGGAAGGAAGACGTGACGTCATTTCCGCCATAACGCGTCGAACCAGCCGCCAGCCGATGGTTTCATATGGCCGAGATAGGCTGCTGACGGCTTAGCCTCTGATGGCTGACGGCTTAACGGTCGATGACGTCAATCGCGTCAGCGCGTTCTACGATTATTCCGAGACGAAGCCAACGGTCGACATTCGAATGCGACCGGAGACAGGTAAGAAATTTTTGATCATTTTGCTTAAATTAGTCGGCGTGTCGTATCAGATCAATGCATGAGCTATCCCGCTATCGGCGGCCGTGATTTTTGGGTTGGAGCGGCATGATAAAATGCGATTATTAGTTCGCAACGGCATGATAAAATGCGATTATTAGTTCGCAACGGCAGCTTCGAGGCTGTCGATGAAGACAACATGGCAGGTTGTTGTTTTGGTGGCGGGTCACCGGCTCGATGCCGATGGATGCTGTCGTTTTTATGCGAGACTGAGAGTGTGTGAAAGAGTCCCATATCGTCCAATGAGTCGTAAGCGGAACTTGATTTACGCTTCTTTTCGAGCTCCTCGGTTCCGACAGCCACAAATGTTTTGGACCACGGCCAAATTTCCCTGTGAACATTCTAGAAGGGGGGCGGGGCGGGGGGTGGTGAGGGGGGCAATGGTGCTGTCAATCAAAGGCGAGGGCGTGGCTTATTCTGCTTGGCTGGCCGAGCTCGGAAAAAGGAAAATCGACCAAAATCGCGAAAACGTCTACGGGAAATTTGACGGCGAATGTCGCCCGATTCGTGAAATAGAGAGTGCGGCCGCTTCGGACCAAATTAGAACAGCCATTCGGTCCAAATGAAAACTTGTGCGGGTTAATGCATAGAATAATAACCGGCAAGCGGAATTGAAGTACGATGCACGATTAATGAATTATTTTCACGTGAAATTTGGTGCTACCCCTGGAAGATGCTCAACTGTGAAGCTGGGTGCTGCAGGGAGTTTTCTATTAGCGCTTTACGGTGGAGCATCCTACAGGGGGAGTGCCGATTTTAAAAGCTCGAGAGCAAATAAAATCACGATGCATTTTAGTAGCCAAGTTGAACGTTAGTTTTACGTTAGGTGATTATGCGCATGTACACAAACAGTACGTTGAGCTCGTGCATCGTACAGTGTACGTGAGTTCGACACTGACGATACCAATGGAGTGACTTTCAATACTGACAGTGACGATACTGATGGAGTGACTATCGATACTGACGATACTGATGGAGCGACCATCAGTACTGACGAAACTAATGGGGGTGATGGTCGATACTGACGATACTGATGGAGCGACCATCAGTACTGACGACACTGATGGAGCGACCATCAGTACTGACGACACTGATGGGGGTGATAGTCGATACTGACGATACTGACGATACTGATGGAGTGACCGTCGATACTGACAGTGACGATACTGATGGAGTGACTTTCAATACTGACAGTGACGTGACTAATGGAGTGACCATCGATACTGACGATTCTGATGGAGTGACTATCGATACGGACGATACTGATGGAGTGACTATCGATACTGACGATACTGATGGAATGACTATCGATACTGACGATACTGATGTAGGTGACGGCCGGTCGATACTGACGATACTGATGAAGTGACTGTCGATACTGACGATACTGATGGAGTGACAGTCGAAATTGCCGATACTGATGCTGACGAAATATGTACTGCTTATCCCAGCCATTCTCGTCGTGGACTAAAATGATACATGTCTTAGTGACTGGAATTTGTCCTTTTAATATGATGTTATATGAGTCGGAGGACATGTTTTGTGTTTGACATACATTGTACATGCAAACTGAAAATTTGAAACTGTGGTGTCATGCTGGGAAAATCCATTTCTCTTTACGTCTGTGGCGGACATAACGCAGTGTACCCATTTTTGTAATAATTGCTAATGTTGTAGCGCAGCATTAATTAATTGGATGATTACGATAAGTTAAGAACGCAACCTGGATTGAAACAACGAGTTATTGATTTATAACATTCGAAATTCCTGTTTCATGTCTGTTTGCCTTCTGATCAGTATAAGAACCTCCGGTCCGGGTGTGGTGAGACCGAAAGTTTCACTGTCGAATTAATCAAACCCGCCATGGCAATGGCCATTGAGGGAAGATTTGCTCACCTTTTATCCGAACATCTTTCCGCATTTTATTTTTTTTCTCCTTCTTTTGTTTCATTTACTTTTCGACTTTGAGGCTACGAAAAAAAGGGGTTGAGTTGTCATTCAAACGCCCCTCCCCACCCCTTGACCCTGACTGAAAGAAGGCTCGGTGCATTTTGGAAGAGCTTTCGACAACACCCAGAAGAAACTAGTCGATCTCTAAATTTTCTCGGTGAACGAATAATTCGAAAACTAATTGCAGGTTCCTTCTGGCTTAATTACGAAGCGAAACGTCAGCCGTTTGTCGGCGACCTGGCATAACTACTGTAAATTAATAAAGTAATGTAATCCTATGAGTTTGTTAAGAGATAATATTATTGGTTCATGCATATCATTAAATAACTAAACGTGGAAATATTTCTAAGTCGAAGGCTTTATGGAGGTACTGTTTGGAGCCACTTGAAATCTTATGAACTTAATTATTTATTTTATACCAATAAAATGACAATCCGCCAGTAGTTTTAAATGTGCCAAAATTACAGAAAAAATATTCTATGGAAACGATTTCTTGTCATGGCACATGTATGCATTTATCTCGATGGTTATGTGCGCGGATATTGTAAGTCCCAGTTAGACCAGTTAGAATAGAACAAATTGAGTTAGACCGATTCGTAATTTAGGGCATATTGAACTTGTGCCAATTTTAAGATCTCTGCAGAACTTGGGACCGCAAGTAATTACTTACAATGTGCATTATTGAAGTTGTACATGTACATGTACATCCAATTGTTTGATGAAATGAAAAATTGAAAAATTGTTTGTTAACCCGCATGAATCGATACAAATGGTGAGTTTTCATGTATGAACGAAATCTTTAATATACGTGATTCAGAATAATTTGATAATGTGACTAACAATGTCTGTGCACGATGTTTGACGTCGTTATTTTTATTTATTTATTTGGACAGGGATTCAGGTTGACTTTAACATACTGTACATGTAAGGTAACCCCTGCTTTCTGGGATGCCAGAACATGCGGGACTATTGTTGTAAAACCTGACAGCGGTTTTTGGCCTCATTATACCCGCCCGGGAGATTCCCAGACGTCAACAGCATGTGAAAGTGGGCACGTATACATATAATGATGTACATGTAGTATCACTCAGGTAAATAACTCACTGAGTATAAGCTCAAGAAACATTTTTCACATTAGAACGTACTGTAAATTTGAAACAAAAATTGAAAACAATTCAAATTGACAGAATCATTTCATCACGCGTTTGATTTTTAATTGTTGTTTCACCTCTTTTTATAAATTATCAGTCATTGTTATCCTCATACATTACCATGCTAAAAGTAGCAATGCATTTTTTGTTTTACTTTGATCATTTGCAATTTTGTTATTTAAATTTCCTGTTAATTTAATCCTGTTGATCAATATTTTCATGAAATCATGCTAAAAGTAGCAATGCATTTTTTGTTTTACTTTGATCATTTGCAATTTTGTTATTTAAATTTCCTGTTAATTTAATCCTGTTGATCAATATTTTCATGAAATCCATGATATTTTCGAATTTGTCTGAAAATTCGTGAAAAAAGTGTTACTCGACCTTCTAAGCTTATATCGCCAAAATACAGGCAGACAACAGCACCTTGGTTACATTTTGTAAAAAAAGGAAAAGTTCCAAATTTCCCAAGATGCATTAGTCAAAAACAATTGACACGCGGCTTCAAGTGACTTTGTCGCGAAGAGGCCGTAGAATCAATCTGTAAGGTGCTTATTGATCATGATTTTTACGATTACGATTTGATTAATCGATTAATTCCGGCGGCACTTGCTGTCAACAGTAGGTTTTCGCTATGAGTCCGTTAGCCGCGTTATGGTATTTTATTATTTTCGGCGCCTCAGTCGGTTTTTTACCTCATTTTTATCCGGAGATGCTTTATGGATTTCTGAGGGGTCTTTATCGTTATGGCAAAACGAGTATTGATTTGGTGTCAAAGAAGGACATGCGGCAGAAACAGAATTCTGTGAACGCTGCCCTACTCAGGCTTATGGTACCCAAGAGGTAAATGCTAGTCAAAATGCATGTAATCAATCGTGTGTTGGATAGCTACAAGTTGGCTACAACCCTGGCTGGGTAAATCCCAGTTTGGTAATTTACATCTGCATGTCGACAGTTGACATCTGGATTAAAATATTCAGCCAGGTACATGTACATGCATTTGTTTTGTACATGTAGTAGCATACGATTACATTTAGACTTTTGGTTAAGTTTATCTAAAGATTGTCAAGCATGACAACCTGTTTCACCTATCTTGACTTGCTCGCGTCAAGAATGGAAAACAGATTTTGTACTTGCATGACATTGTTTAGGTAAATGCAACTAAAGATCTGCACGTAAATCTTGTCGCTCAACCATTCATTTTACAGCTCCTTTGTCCACTTCTACACATTTGCATCTGTCTATGCTGCAGCTGCCACATGTGTCCTGCTCTTCAGTTATTATCTGCAAAATTCCCCTGCAAAAATTGCCCAGTTTTTGGATATTGTGGCCGGGGAATCGAGAGGAACCAACGGTGCGAAGAGAAATCCTGTAAAAATGTTCAGTTTGATTGTTTTTGACCTTTGATTTATGTGTTGCATTACGTTGATTTCCAGCAAGTTCCGTTGCCACGATTGTCGCGATGCTTCTCTACCTTCTTCATGTATTACGAAGGACGTACGAAAGCATCTACGTCAGCGTGTACTCGTCTACATCGAAGATTAATGTGTTGCACTATGCATTGGGATTCATTTTCTATTTCGGAGTGATCACGTCTCTTCTAGCCGGTGCTCCGGGTTTCACTGGCAAAGGATTTCGGCACAAGTCCTTTCAGCAGGCTTACAACTGGAAATGGTACCAGGTTTTAGGTACATCATTGTACTTCTGGGCTGTTTGGCACCAGAACAAATGCGCGACTATTCTGGCTAATTTAAGGAAGGACAAGAAAGGTACTTATCATTTCTTATTGGACTGTACAGTAGTACAGCCAATACAATAGTTACCTAAGCACGTATAGTTAGGTGGTTGAAAGTTGACGAAAGTTGTGCTTCACAAGGTTCTAGTTTTAATTCTGTTTTAACTTTATTGCAGGTAAAGTTGTCAACCAGGACCATGGCATTGCGAAGGGAGATTGGTTTGATTTAGTTTCGAATCCGCATTATTTTGCCGAAATACTCATTTACGTGGCCCTTAATATAATATTAGAATTCCAGAATAGTTTAATAATTCTCGCCTTAATATTCTCTTTAGCTAATCAAGTATTGATAGCAATAATGAACCATAAATGGTATCTGTCCACATTTTCAGATTATCCAAAAGACAGGAAGGCCATCATTCCATTTATCTTATAAGCTTTAATGATAACTTAAAAACCTGACTGACAAATGATTTTCCAAAGTAGCAAATATTAAACGTGAAATTATTTATTAAACAATCTGTTAAAAGGTACAGCTTTTCTCTCACAAAAAACGCACAAGAACAGTTATGATGTTTACTAAACTTTTTCCAAAGTGTGAATGCAAACTTTTGATTACTGTGAAAAATCTGTGGTCAAATCGACTTACTTCAGCAGGAAACTGAAAAAATAAATATTGTCACACATGATAGTAACAATAAATCACGAGCTTATAATAAGCAGTGCAAGATTGTGCACAAACCTGTATGGATAACCATGCGCTTTTGATCTGAAAAATGACAGAAGTAAACTGAAGAAAAACGCAACAATTGCCAGACCCACAATGGCAAAAACTGCAAAGATAAAAAGAACAGGTATAAATGTCTAACTGCACTCAGGTAAAATACCTCGAAAACTGGATTTAATTTCAGTTTACATTGTGTTTGATTATAATTTCTACAATTTATTCTTTCACTACTTATGTCAATGTTCATGAAAGAATTAAATTATCTCACCTTTTCTTTTCTGAATGTCTCCTTTTGATTTAGCAGCCTCGCACATGAGAATCATACCAAAAACAGTTGCTAAATCTACACAAGCAATTAAGGATGTATAACTTTGATGTTGTAATTCTAGTCTTTACCTCATAGTCATCTTCACTATACCCATACACTGATTAAACCAAAAATAGGGAATTACAGGAATATGGACTGTCAGGCAAGCGTGTTACCACTAAGCCCTATGCTTTAAGGATACTTAAAATAAAGACTATGTAGGTTTCCACTACATATTGCCCTTGGCTGCTTCCATGAATGTATGACTGGAATGCAAAACAAAATATCCATTAAATTAGCATAGCATTTTGTACGTGTAAAGTATACTCAGTTAGGGATTTACCACTTGGCCATTCTGGTTTTTGTTGAAAAATGGTGGTCCTCGAATGTGATTCCACATTTGCCCAGACGTCATTGCGAAAATGATAGTCTTAAAAAATTACAAATGAGTAGCTCGAGCAATCATTTGGTTTCCTAATCTTTCATGGAACTTACATTTGCCTCAATGGACATAATAATTATTCTGTATTATAATTTAATAATTGTGTGTACCAGTGAAAGGACGCCCCATGTGGTGTTATTATACAAGAAATCCAGATTGTTTCTTCGCAGGTACATTAACCCTCCGATTAGAAGGAAGAGCATTGCCAGTGCGATCGTACCAGAGTAATTCGGAGGACGGAAAACCCGAATCTGAAATAAATGGTGAACTAGTTAAACTGACACAAATCTAATTGTTTACCAATCTTTACCAAACTTTACAAACAACAAATTTTACAATGATAGAATAATTTGCATGCACGGAGAATCTCACATATTCATCAATCTTCAACAATGACGTTATCAACACAAACGTTGGTAGCATTTGTTTCTCACCTGTATGTCTGTTCTTTCGCTCACAAATCTAGCAAGTGCTTCAGCGCCGAAACCCACCCTAGAATAATCCAGAATTTGAAATTAAGTGTGAACCCAACAGCTCGTTATGTTTCTCCGGTTAGTAAATCTTGCCGTTGAATGTCCAAGGTGTCTCCTTTTTTGCTTTTACCCTTTGCAGGAAAATGCATGAAGACCGGTGCTGAGGAAATTTTCATCTGAAAGAGGAAGAATCGAAGCATTAATGTTACACATACGCGAGTTTAAATGCAAACGCTCTTCAGTCATACCGATTGGAAAATGTCCGATCCTTCGTCGAAGTCTACCATCGCGAAAAACAACTTGTTGGAATAGGACTGCGAGTAACGGAACGAGTTAGCCAAAATCTGGAATTCATCGTTTGCTTGTCTGTCGAGAGGGTAAGAAAATATCAGTAAGATTTTTTCAGGCTAGATCTTGGACCATGTATCGTAAATTTACAGGGATACACAGCTCACTTGCAAATCCCACATTGGCGTTGTGGCGCCAGTGCCGTGAACATGACAATCATCGAATAGTTGCGAGGGCTCGAGCGTACGAACTGCCGAAAACGATCGGCATTCATTTTGATGATGCTGCGCTTATTACTCAGCTCCAGAAGCTGCTGGACTTTTTCGCCTATTGACTGGGTCTGTGGAAAAGAATTGATATGACAACCCATAGTGCTAAAATCCAACTTCCATATACTTTCATATAAAGTTCTTTTTGTCTAATGCAGGTTTAAATACCCATTACATTAGCAGCAAAGAATTAATCAAATAAGTCATACTTTTAGACTGCAATACATTATCTGTGCACACTGATTGATCAAGCATTTCCTAAATACTTGTTTCCTTACTGAAAATTGTGTATACCTACATAGGTGTGTCACTACCCAAAAGGAAAACCACTTTCACCCAATTTTGGTTCCTTTACCCAAGATTGGGAAGCAGGGATACAAGAGAGACTACACCTCAAAAGGTTAGGAATAATTTATTTTTTGGCTGGACATATAAAAAATCAGATTCATCATAATTATCATCTGCCAAGCAGCACTGGTAATAAATTGCCAAATATTGGCAATATTATAATAACAATCTAAGAGCTGAACGTGTCATGTTTTCACAGGTGGAAAGCCACATATGCACTCAAATTGCTTTCGCATTGGAGGTTGACGGGTTTTCTAACGACCACTCTTTCAGACTTCGCCGTCATCTTTTATTACACACTGGTAGGCAACGTTTTACTCACATCCTTTTTACGCGTATTTCCGTGACTGGTGATGAGCAGCAAGCCGAGTAGTAGCAGGCACTGAAACATCGTTCTCACTCTGAACGAAGTCATGATTTTCTATTTACAATACACTTTATAAAACCTATAAACAAGTTACAAAAAGCATATAGCCCCTTCTGAAAGGCATCAATTTTCCGGCGTCTACGTTTCCCTGCAGGCTAGTTATCGTTGGCATCATTAGGTGGCGCCACACGATCATACGCTTAGCGACAGAACGTCTTCAGATTGAAGCGCTTTTGCGTTTTCCGTTGGGATCACCTGACCCTAATTCAACCAATCCTGGCCAGTTCGAATTTGCGTTCTAGAACTGCGGTTTTGGATGAATTTCTGCCAGAGGATTACCGCAAATTTCATCGTTTACGAAATGATTTCGCGGATGTCATGTCTAAATCTGCAAAGCCATGACGTTAGTGACGCGCAGTGATCGCGAAACGATAGTCTGACCGGTTATTTCGCTAGTGTTTTCGCGGAATTTCGTACACCCTAGTGTGAAGATGCTTAGACTCAGGTTAGAGGAGTGGGTGGTAAAATGATGATGTCATCAATCATCATTGCTGTTTTATAAAACATTGAGTTAATTAAATAAATGTATTTTTATTTGTATTACAGGTGTGACAAAAGCCTCATCGCGTGTGTTCGGTTATATAGTCAAATGTCAATCTACTCGAATAGTCATCGTGTGTTTCTTCACAAATACTTCACACCTACAATTTCTGGATACCTTTACCTGTACATGTTGTGGCCTTCACAGTTGGTTTTGTTGCAAAGATGGTGTCGTCTGGAGTTTCGTCAGGAGAAGTCGGCACGGTAAGATTAATGCTCAGTGTCTTTAATACATACTGTAACAGACCATCTGTACTAATCATATACATATAATAGTATGGTAACTTGGGATCACGGTTACTTGGCCCGAGTGATTTGACACCCACTTGTTACCTAACCCGTCCCATCCTGCGTTTTGCAGCGCCATCTGTTGGAATGCATTGCTTTCCTATTTTTCGCCGCCTCAATAAGGTCGATCGTGTTCCGGGTCAAGCGATTTGAAATCGGTCATTGTCAACTCGCTTTCTGACAGTAATTTCCTTAAATGACAATGCACTTCCGGACGCGCCACTTCCTGTTGTGACACGTGATATCTCCTCAGGCGCGTTAAGTGCACTTTTAAACCGCAACAACGTCACCCCCACCCCCTATAAGCAGATCCAGAAATCTTCATGAGGATTATGTATTAGTCCGTTAAAAGCTTTCTCCCAAAAGCCCTTCACCGAAGCTTAAGGCGAAAATTAATGCGTTGTTTTGATCTTCGAACATCATAAAACATAAATCTATTAGGGAGTTGGAAAAATCTATATTCAGCCAGTTTTTTTTCTTCTTTCTTTCTGCCTTAACGGTGTTACTGAACACCCTGAATTCGTGTCTTTTTTGCAGCCTTAACGCCCCTAGATTTTGTCGCTTTCAATTTGCAGCAAATTCGCTCGGGATTGAGGCGAAATCGTGATGTACCGTAAATGCATGCCTAATGCCCGTATTAAGATAAAATGGAAGCTGATGGGGGTTTATGCAAAGTTGGAAACGTGTCTTAGGCGCTTGTGTAGTCAAACATCGGTGCATTTTAGCATTCGAGGGTGAGACGTGCATTACAGCTGCCTGTTTTTAAACGAAAATTTGACGGTAAGCAGAGCACCCAAAGTTTGACTGAGTACACGCTGAGAACTGCTTGGATATGCAACAGAAAAACTCAAATCCCTATAGTGATTTTTACTCCACAGAGTGGAAACGAAGATTGAATTATTTATCGAGCAAGTGTTGTGATTACAATATTTTTGGCAGTGTTGAAGTTTTAATAGACGTTTTGATATTATACTCGTACCTGTAGCACATCGCGAGGCTAACGGTATGCATTTATATCTGGTTTTATCCGTTTATGATCCGCCATTTGTTCTACTAATCAGATAATGCAGATTATATGGAACGACCATCGTGGCTGTCAGATATAGTAACTCTCACAGTTCCGACCTCTGGCCTCGAATAGTTGGAAAAGGTCTCAGATAGATTAGGTTGTCCAGCTTGTCCTCAGGAAGTTGAGAGTGCTTTCAGGTAGTTTAGATTGCTCACAAAAAGCTGAGAATGCATGTTTTCAAGTAGTACTCTCAGGAAGTTGAGAGTGATTTCAGGTAATTTAGGTTGCTCTCATGAAGTTGAGAGTGCATGTACGCAGATGCTCAGTTTAGATTGTTCTCAAGAGGTTGGGAGTGTTCTCTGATAGTTTAGATTGCTCTCATGAATTCGAAAGTGTCCTCAGATAGTTAAGACTGCTCTCAGGAAATTGAGATTGCTCCCAGATACGAATTGAGTGTTCCCAGATAGCTGAGATTGGTCTCAAAATACACGATTTGACTGCTCTCAGATAGTTGACAAGTGTTTTTTGGCAATCTGAGAGATATCCATAAAGCATACTATAAGCCTATATGCATCAGTAGTCGTATTTCACATCAATTTATTCGCACACAGCCATTTGGGCTTTTTTTGGAATGCAGCTGCTGCAACTTTATTGGAGACACCATCTACATGTACACCCTTAGTAGCATCTCGCTCTATTGTTTTCAAAAAGTTTACTTTTGAAAAATTTCAAAATGAACGTCGTAGATCACCATCCATTCCCAGCTAACTTTTGTCAGATACCACTTTTCGACAATTTAAAATTAAAAAAAAAAGATTCACGTCGCAGTCGACAGGATTCGAACCTGTGCGGGCAGAGCCCAATAGATTTCGAGTCTATCGCCTTAACCACTCGGCCACGACTGCAGTATACATGTTTCGAAGTTCGATATTAGTTTAATTTTCGTAGATATGTTGTGCAAAGCACTTTCAATTGTATGCTGCATAAAATTCCAACGGAATGTAATGGAGCTGGATATTACGTCAAGAATACAAAAGCGTGATTGATTAATTAATTTAGAAAATAGGCTTACTCTGTAAAAAGTACGGTATGTTACAATGACCACATTTTTTCTGTGGGAATGGCTTATTTCAGAAATACAGTAGGACTCTGAAAATTGGATTCAAAAAGTTATTCGCAAATAGGAAGTAATAAATTTATTATTGCTGATTCATTGCAAACTGTGAGTGTGAAGATCTTGCTTGCGCTTTGCAACTGTCAGCAGTCGTGGCCGAGTGGTTAAGGCGATAGACTAGAAATCTATTGGGCTCTGCCCGCACAGGTTCGAATCCTGTCGACTGCGGGTCATTTTTTTTCTCGAATTAGTACGATGCGTTAAACAATCAACGCAGTGAATAATACTGCTTTGAAAGCGGGAATGGAAATCGTTAATTACTAACATTATATTTCCATTTCTTAACATTCTTTTTGAATGACTTCAAGAATTGGTTCATGCAGTCTAATTTTATCAAAATAACGAATGGCTAGGTGTACTACATGTATATGTAATTAATTCTGTAATTTGAAATGTTAACATTTTCAAAGTACACCATTAGAACAATGGTGAATAATGAATGACTACAAAAATAAAAACAAAAAAATGGCATGATGTTGACGAGATTCTAACATATGCAGGAAGCCCATTTACAATTCTCAATAGCCCTAACTGTTTTGGAGATGTATTAACCCCTTTATTTAACCCCATTGTGGAATTAACACAAAAAAACAACTGACCCACCCCTCTGTTTAACACCTTTGTTGGGGGGTAACACGAAAAAAACACTTTGTTACCAATGTTCTTGGCACCTAAGGAACCTAAATGGAAAATGTCATGGTTGTAGCCCTAACGGATTAGGAGATATAATTATCCCTCTTTTAAAATCTTTTTTGGCTTTTGGCACCCAAGAAAGGTCCATGCAAAATTTCAAGGTTCTATAGTCGGCTCAACGAGAAATGACAAATTCTGACAGCCAGTCAGAGGGATTCCGCTTATTGATAGCTTTCT
>JAQFYZ010003384.1:0-13611 GCA_034695085.1 Cylindroiulus punctatus | reverse complement strand
GTGGTGTTTACTTACCGGGCATTTTTATTTTCAGATTGTTTGGCTTGAAAGAGGAATACGCAGAAATTCTCCAGTTGTGCCGGCACTGCCGCTCTCTGTTCTGGAAGGTAATCAATATTCTACCACTTTGTACATATTTACTGCTAGAAAGTTTCTATCAGGTTTATTACATGAGAATTATCTTATCATGAAAGTTATCTAAATTTCGTCGCTAAATTTGACTATCATTCTTATGTTGTTCAGGCCAAGTTTGGTAACAAAATTATGGTGGTAATACATGTAATTTTGTGCAAAATGTTTTATTTCCCTATACCCATGCTTTGCTATTTCTTCTGTACTATGGTTATGCACTATGTTCTGCCATAGGCACAATGAGAAGGTAGGCTTTTCCTAGTGGCTGATAGGCTGGTAGTGATTGCCTAGCGGTTGGGCAGCTAAATTAAGAACTTGGGGTTTTAGATTGGTTGATTAAATTTATGAAAAGTAAAAGTTATGGTTAGCCCAAATAAAAAATAAATAAAAAAAGTTTGAAAAAATATAATAAGAGAAATTGCAACAGGTTGGACAGGTGTTATTGTTATTCGCTTTTGTAATGACTTCACTTCCTAATAACCAAGTTCGTTGTCATTGATTATCTTGGTTTTTTCAGTCTCTCGGACATCCCTGCATCACTGATGGTGTGGAGATGGACGAAGACATTGACAAAGCCGCGCTTTATGTTCCCATACCACCTCAGGCCTTCCTGAAGTTTTTCTCTCTGTGAGAGTCCGATTTTTGTTTCTTATATTTTGCAATCCTGTGTTTGGCTGGATGTTGGGCAGACGGTCACATTGCCAGTTGGGCTAAGCGTATTGCTTCGCTGATCTGGGCAATCATCCTGCACGAGGCCTCGCGCATTTCAGCATGTCTCTTTTTACAAATATTCACCATGCAGTGTACTCGATGTCTGTTGGTATAGTTGCAAATCACCGAAATTTAATTTCGTGGTAGCTGAGATCACTTGTGTTTTTCTCAGCGTGATAGCCCGTTTTAAGTTTTAGCTGTTGTTGCCGAGCTACATTTATGGCATTTGTTTCATGATACATTTTATGAAAATGCTCTAACTCGGACATCCAAGTATTATGTCATCATCTATGTGGGGGAGGTAGTTGGCGGATTGATGAATACTGACAGTAGGGAGGGGTCAACAAAAAAAATTGTTTTTTGTATAAAAATGTGAGATAAGTCATCATTGATGAAATTTTTAAAAAAATTGTCACCGGTTATTAAAATTTCGCCTTTGAGCTCGAGCTTTTTTACCATGCTTATTTTAAATATGCTTTTGTGGAATTAAAAATTCATCATTGATTCGATGATGTCACAAGAGGACAGAGGAGTGGCCCAAGTGGGTGTGAAAATCACGTTTTTGTGATAACACGATGCTTTATTTTCTTGCGTTTTCAAGAGTTTGGTGAACTTATTGGACAGCATCCACAAATTAGGTGTTGTGTTTGATATTATAAGTACTCTCAACTGGAAAGGCTGTTATAATTATATATGTAACGAATTAATTTGTATTTTAATGTTGTCTCGCAACCGGTGACATTTGATCCAAAAGGACTGGCAGCTTACACTTGTTTTTACTAATTATTTATTGCAACGAATTGGCACAATACTTCTCATTTATTAGTAGCCAAAAGAAACAAATGGATTTGAAGTTACTAGTTACAATCCACTTATAAGCACGTTTGATTTTCGTTAGTTTATCGAGGATTGAAATCTACGCATTATCCTTTTCTTATATCGTGCAATGCTGAAAAATACCATATATCTCTATTATAATGGACCTGAAAGTTTGCGAAATGTAGAGTATTCCCTATAGGAATTTTGAATGGCTGTTTCCTACGTTATATTTGTATTTTTGTCCATTCAATAAATTTCTGTTTTTTATTTGTAATTATTTTTTCGAGGATCGATTAATATTTTTGTTTATTTTCAGGTGGAACTAGTGGGCTTCCTAGTGTAAGTATTCGTCATAAGTTATCACAAAAATTTTCGTTTTCAATACTTTATTTGCTGCAAATGTAGTCAGTTAATTCAGTTTTGGACAAAAATAGTTTCAGGAAAACTATACATTGTGGATAATTTGTCTTATGGAAGTAGTCATTCCTTACTAGAAATGGGAGCTTATCTTCATAATTTTTATCATTCTTCTAAACATTTTCATTTGTTTTGTTAATGAAAAGCCACAAACTAAAGTATGGCTGTCGAAAAAAGCATATCAAACTCAAATTGACGTCAAATACTGAGTAGGATATGTATGATCATTAAAATCATCTTAAATTCATATTTGATTTGCTTCAGATGTAGCCAGTTTTGTAAAAAAAAATAACACCATGAAAACTGTAAATTATGGATTTTAACACTTTAATCCAAACGCAGACAATTCATACTTGTAAACGCTTATGGTATTTCGCCGTACTGGTATGTTTTGGTATTAGAAATGGTAGCAAATTTCATAATTTTATATACCATTTTTCAAACATGTTCATAATTTTGTATGAAAATCCCAAACTATGATACAGTTGAAAATAGCACCTGAGTATGATTTATTCAGTAGTCTTTTTGTTTACTTCATTATAGCTACTGTATTTAAGAAAAACAAAATGGATTCTCCAGATTCCAAATTACTTTTGAATCGCCCTGTAATGCGGTTTGTGACGTCATAGCCATCGGCTGGTTAGCCGGCTGACGGCTGATTCTGCTCGTGATGACGTCGCCATGAAACGCGATAGAACGCGACAGGCTGTTTCGCTCCGGTATTTCAGTAGATAATTTATTTATTTTGTGTAACCAAAGGACTTATAATTTAACATCACCGGCGTAATCTCCGCTCCCGGATCTGGTTGAGCCAAGTCGCGAAGTCGCGAATCATCTGTGAGTCGCGAAGCTAACTTTCTCCGGCTAGAACGTAAGCCTAACTCAATGAAATTTAGGGTTAAGTTGAGAAGGTGGTCCACGTAACTGTAAACTCCAGCAACCTGTTAGTAAACTTTTCGTCGATATTATTTATTGGTGATCATCGCAGCCGCGCTCGCGATAACGTCACTTGGAATTCGACATGGCGAGCCCACGAACGAGACGAGTGCTGCAAGAAATTAAACCGAGAAATGAGAACAATGTAAGTAGGCTACCGGTATTTAGTTGTTTTAGTTACACATATTGTATGTGTTTGTTTTGACCTACACTAATTTACTGTAGTTACTTGTACATACATATGTGCAGTACTTGAACATTAGTTGCCCTACTACATGTCGTTCCATGATAATATAGTCGTACACTGACTACACTTTATTAGGGCATCCCAGTCTGTTCCACCAACCTTCATTTGCTTGGTAATGACATAGCTATGGTGGTGATATTCAGGTAGTCAGGTGGACAGATATCAGAGGACAGGTGTGCTTGCTGAATGGGTCCCACGCTCCCGCTCCATCACACAACCTTCACCAGCTTGCACTGTTGTCACCATGTTGCATATTGCCAAACTGTGATTTGTTCATTGGCTGCAGGTAAATGATATCGGGATTTGTGAGACCAACGTTTTTCAACACCGCAAAGATCCATTTCCAATGCTGCTGTGACCACAGAGGTGCTTTTTTCGGTTTCTTGAAAGCAGAATTGAAGTTAGCATTGGTCTAGTACTATTGCAGCCCATCAGTGATGTTGCACAACAAGCTGCATGATCAGATATATTTTCAATTCAATTCGTTCAATTTAATACACCCACAGTCAGCACCTGAGATGCCATGTGGTGGGGGAAGTGCAGAAATGTTACATAAAAAAATTAAATATAAATGAGAAGATATGGACCATAATGTTGATGCTCACTTAGGATTTTTGTGCAATTACGCCATTTTAGGTACATGTATGCCCTCCACACCGCTGCATGCAGAAAGCCCATAGGTTCAGTAGTGGCTTGTGAGATACTCGAAATCACACTTATGGCACTTACTAGCAAGCCTCGGTCAAAGCATGCACATCTCTAACAAGCTTAATTTTATCTTTACATGGTAATCACATGTCGAATTTATATAAACCTAATGAATTGAGCCTACTGACGGTTGAGTCATAGAATGTGATGGGTGCTCCTATGCAGTTGTCATGGGCCGCCTTTATGTTATTGTTGTACCACAAATTCCTATTTTTTAGTCGTTTTCAGCCTTTTGTCACCACAGTGCATTGTAGTCTCAAATTGTACACCTGCTCGTAATACAAGTATGCTTTTGTAAACCATGCAAGGTCAAAAACTCAAGGACTGCGCCTTTGAAAATTATGGTTTGCACATGCACTATTTGGGTTGTTGACTTGAATAATTCCTCTGTAAATTACGAATATCATATCTCCTAAGAAAGTGAAATGCTCCTTCATTTGATCTGAAAGATATGTCAAAAAAGTGTTGTCAGTATCCGTTCAATAAGCATTTTTAGTCTAAGCTTATGTGAGGATTTCAGAGGGATGCTGCTGAGTTGAATTTGACTTGTGACACCATTTGCCACATATTGAGCTTGATATTCTGTGGTTTGCTTGATTTCAGCTTTCCAGACAAAGTTCAGTGTACAGACCAGTAATTTTATGCAGCCCAAATGCTTTACTTCTTAACGCCCCGGTTGCAAACGTAGTTAGACAAATGCGAAGAAGTTAAATGTTGAGCCATTTCAACTTTCCTATAAGTTATGGGAATGCAGAACCAAGCTGATGGTTGAAATCTGGCCTGCAGCCAGCATTTCCAATACGATTCATCAAGCTCTGACATCTGTGATTGAATGTAGAGCAAAGGCCATTGTGCGCATTAATGCGGTATTGAGGTCTGCATGTAGGAATGAGTTATGTTCAGTGCGCATCGGTATTGCAGCAACTTTATCCCAATGAAATCCTTAAAACAATATCGTGGCAGAAAAGTTAATGTTATGGATACTGAACGCAGTGTCATAAATCGATCTGTTGTGTTTAGAATTTCGTAAAAATTCATAAGGAAATTGTAAATCCAGACCTCGGTGTTGTTCAAAATGGCCTAATTATTCTTTACCATGTCTGTATTTTTCTGAAGTTGTAGAACAGAGTTGATGTGCTTCCTCATACAAGAGAATCATTAATTTTTTTGTCGGGCTGACCTATTTATGATTTTTTTGCAGACATGTTTCGAATGTGGGAGTCATAACCCCCAGTGGGTTAGCGTCACTTATGGAATTTGGATCTGCCTTGAATGCTCTGGACAGCACCGCAGCCTTGGGGTCCATCTTAGGTGGGTGGTTTTAAATAGTGGCATCTATCAACTGTCAAAAAGAATCTAATGTCTTCATGTGTAATTTTTTTTTTGTCATCAGTTTGTTTTTGCATGTTTAATATAATGCTATTAATGACGTTACTAATGCTATGAAAACTGAATTAATATATACTGCATTTTATTTTACCATAGTTTTGTACGCTCAATCACCATGGATAAATGGAAGGACGTTGAATTGGAAAAGATGAAAGTTGGGGGCAACAGAAATGCGAAGGAATTTTTTGAATCTCAGTCCGATTGGGACGACTCCATGAGCCTCAAAGACAAGTACAACACAAGGGCAGCTGCTTTATACCGTGATAAGGTATCGTCAAATCGATTGCGTAGATGCCCAATGCGTGCGCAAGCAATTTCTGAAATAATTGGCATGCTTATGAGCTGCCAACTAATTCATTTTTCTGCACTGAATAATCTTCTAATCGCCTAATTGTTAACTGGCAGATTGCCACCTTGGCAAAAGGCGAACGGTGGTCCGTGGAAACGTCGTCAGCCAGGAATTACATTCCTTCTCTCCTAACAAGTCATTCTTCGTCAAATAGCCTGTCCTCGTATTCTGACTCGAAACCAAATATGGCGGATAATTGGGAGGCCTACGGTACTCAAAGGTGAGCACTTGTGTTAAATTCGAGTTTGACAAAATGTAAATGCTAGGGGCATGAATTGATTTGTTTACTAAAGCTAATGACCACAGCAGTAGTTGTGCTGGTAATTAATGTTACGGTTTTCGTTATTTTCCAGTTTTTCATTGGATAGTTATCAATCCTATCAGAGGGACGAATTTTTTGATAGGAAGCAAAATGAGAATGCAAATAAACCAGAGTAAGCTGCCCTCTTTACGCGCTTTGCAGTTGTAAATTAGTCGCTTGACAATTGTGTGATATCCTGCTATCGGTATAATTCATTTAGGAGTCTCCCACCGAGTCAAGGAGGGCGATATGTTGGTTTTGGTGTTTCTGCTCATGGGCCACCCCGTAGTTCTTCGCAAGAGTTCTTCGATACTGCCATGTCTTCCTTAGCCTCGGTAAGGATGTGTCAGATGAAATAAACTTGCTGATATGGTGTTTGAGTTTTTTAATGACAACATGAGCTTACATCTGTAATGTGATGAGATCGACAGTCAGACCATGTTCTTATTGCATTTTTTTATCTTCACAGGGCTGGAGTTCTTTTGCAGTTAATGCTACTAAAATCGCTTCCAAAGCCTCTGAGGGGGTGAGTGTGTTTCTGTACTCCTTGCATATATCACTGGTATTTCCAGTTACTGTATTTGTCCTTATAATTAATGATGCTGTAGTATCGTGTTATTATTAGCATGTGAGCATGTGCTGTTGGACTATATGTTTTGGTTTTTAATGCCATGATATTGTCATTATCAAAACAATAAAAATGAGTTCAATATGATATACGTCTGTGAAATCGGCGATTAAAATTTAATGGTCGCAGGCTTGTTTACTGATTTAATTTGCACCAGAGTGAAAACAGTGTTACAGTTATACGCAGATTTTAAATATGCAAGTTGAAATTGATCGTGGCATCCATTTTGTGTCGTTAAGTTAACCCGTATGTTTCTTAGGGATGTGATGTAGCGTTACAATTTATATTATCAAAATAATGAATTTTGATTGTTATCGTAGGCAGCGGCACCATTTTGTCAATTTCTCATTTCTTTAATTTTTTCCAGGCGGTCAAAATAGGAACTGTGGCCAGTCAAAAGGTGTCGGAAATCAGTGAAACAGTTACGGAAAAGGTAGGCCCTATATCATTGTTACCAGATCTTTTATTCATGGCTGTTGCATTTTAGTTACTTGTTCGAAAAGTAAAAATCAGAACTTGTAAGAAAAGTGTAAGTTCTGGCATGATCCATCTTGGTTCTATCATTGGTGTCTCATTAGTAGTATGCTAAGCTTTACAAATTTCATTTTTAAGTTTGCTCACTATTTAGCAGTATTATTTGTTGACTGATGGTGCCCTTTCTGCACGTCTGCAGTTCAAGTGCTACTTTGAGTTATATGTGTTTGTTAATTGCATTATTGAGCAATCGGGAGATGTGGTTTCGCTTCCCATGTTGGCTGTCCTGATTATGGTTTTTTCGGGGTATTTCTCCATAAATTCCATCATTCCAGTAATTTCCCTTTTCTGTGCATTTGGGGAGTCATAAATGTATATACCCATCACAAGATGACATCACTTTATGATGACTGATGTAATCAATAGAATAGGAAAAATATTACAGAGACACAGTTTGAGCAAAATATGTGAATCTTTTCAAGCCCTCATGTCGATGTCTTACAATTCAGATATTGTATGTCCATTTTTGGACATAACTCATAACTGTGTTGTGCATAAACTAGGCTACCATAAATAATATTGTTGTAGGCCTACAGCCAACTAAACTGAATGAAGGTAATCACACGTTCAGTATGTAGTGTAACCAAAATTTTTATGCACTTGCACACAAATTGCATGCCATTGTTGTAATGGTATTGTACGCAATGTCCAATTATAGAATTTTAGACAAAACTTTGAATTTCCATGTCAAATTCAAATAAAATTCAATTATTATGCTATTAATTGCACTTTTTTATATTAATGCAAAATAATTGCAAAATATTTGCATTTGACATGGGAGTTTTTTCTGCTGGTTGCAAACTCGACCCCTACAAGTATATCTCTATAGTAATTCAGGACATAATTTGAGCATTTGTAGGCACCCTGTAATTATCACATGCCCAAAAAAACTGGTTTTGCATAACCTGATTTCCAAAGTTTCCGCCTCGCCTGAGGTTACGTGACAGTCAAATGGGCCTGACAGTTTCGTTTGTAGTCCATAATGACCAGATTATGATTCATGTTACTGGAACAGTAGTGAATTCTCAAAATACTCATTGGTTTTACCATGGTCTGGTTGAACTAAAGTTGGGTAAGTTTGTTCAAGTGTACATTACTGAGTTAGTAATTTTAGTGTTTATAATCAAATGCAATCCATGCAGGATATGGCACCTCAGCCAACACTGACAATATGAACTAGGCTGATATTTAGTAAGTTGCAGGATATTGCACGTTTTAGCTTTGCCAGAACACAAGAGTTTGTGGTAATTTATTTAAATGTTCGGTGTCACCGTGAACTGCCGAAGTTCGTGTCTGGCCCAGCATGCCGAGTGCGCTAACGTTATGCAAATTCGGCTGGCTGGAATTCCATTGTGACGACTGGCACCCATTGTTTGGATATTTCAATTTTGCTCGCTAATTCATGCGCCTGTTTCAGGAATTTTATTTGGCCTTTTTTATTTAGTTCGTTGTTTCTTTTTTTCTCTTTTTTTTATTGTCGCTGTTGTTGCCGTTGTTGCGCTTTTGTGTTGCATCCATTCATCGTGCGCATTACGTGCCTTCCTCTTCCTGCGTATCTCCCGAACTGGCTTGCGTGGCTGGTGCCAGGTCAAAGAAGGTAAAATCATGGACGACGTACAGAGCCACATGTCCACCATCGCCAACAAGGTGCGTTTTTAAAGGTCTGTCTGGCGACACTCGCAACCATTTTTGACGTGCCTGACCCCGTGTTTTGTTTCGGTGTTCACTAGGTGCAGGATGCGAGCCGACGAGGCTGGAAGGATCTCTCGACGGTGTTCGGCGAGAGGCAGCATATGCCGCTACAGACGTGCGACGACTCGCTGTGCGAAAACACCTCGCTGCTGTCTGGAGGAGGAGGGACGTTCAAGGACCGAAACAGGCCAGTCAATGTTCAGTAATCTATCTTTGCATGTAATGGGCCCTAGAGTAGATTGCTCGATATTTGTGGTGCGATGGGAAAAGCTTGCGGTGCTAGTGGTGCAGCTGGTGCTGTCATGCTTCGGACAAGCTCGCTGCTCATCCTGGTGGAGAACAGGTACCGTGAGAGGCAGACTAGAAATGCTTTTTATTTGCCCAAGTTGGATTTTTAATAGGGAACTGAAGAGTTTTTGCTCCCCTGTAAAGCTGGTACCATCCAGTTGTGACATGTAATGCGACGAAATGAAATGGTTGTAGGTAACGTGTGATACCTGCTTCTGGATATTGTTTTTGGTTGGTGCTGCAACTACTTTGTGTCACGTCAGCGCAGTTGTTCGTTGATCATCGGGGTCAGCTTTCTTTCGTAGCAGCATTTGCTGACGTCTGCATAATAAGTAATGTATTGTGTGCACCAAAATGTTAAGTTATTTGCTCCCTACACTGACACTCGTGTGGAAAAGGTAAAGATGGATTATTTTGCATTCGTGCCATGGTATGGGTAATGAGACCGGTTGATGTGAATGGTTTGTGCGTGATGTGGTTGTCTGTGACAGAGTGAAACTAAAATCGTATAAGATCCTAGGGCAGGGTTTGTTGGGAAAGTCCTAGATCAGCAAATGGACCGGGAATTTCCTTCCCGTGTATATAATTATTGATTTTGCAGGGAGGTTAACATCGGTTTTTAAAAACTTCTCTTTCAACGTTGTTAAAGCAGCCAAAGATGAAGTTATGTTGGTAAACATTACTTTAAAATGCATGTCATGAGATGAGATCCAACATTCTTGATGTTGCCTTTTGCTGCTTATTTTTTCCACTGATATTTAAAAAGCCTGTGTACGTGTTGGTTGGTGAATGCCAGGGAATTGTTTTGTCAATTTTAGTAAGCACCCTAGGGAAACCAGCATTTTTTAAGGTTAAAATTGTAAACAGAATGAGTTTTTCACAACTGTTCTTTGCTATCGTATGACTAGGAAGAACCAACGCATTGTCAGAAACCATACTTAAAACTCATGATAACACAACGTATTTGTTGGACAAGTAGCTAACCTTCTCAAGTTTGCCAAAACATTTTAGGTAAGAACTGGAGTATATCTTATATGCTCAATCATTACTCGGATATAATGTTAACGTTGTGAATAATATGGTGTTAGCATTCTGCCATCCGAAATATTGTTACGGTCGGACACTTATTTGAAACATTCAAACTTGCTTTTATCGAGCGGTGGATTTTTCAGGGAATAAGACGTTCACATGTCCACCGAACAATTATCCGATGACTGGTAATGTGAGTATCATGACTTGTCATATGGTTACTTGCTGGTGCATTCACCTAAATGCCACCATTATTGATCATAATTGATGTTATCATTACTGCATTTCGCCCAAGCCCATAAACACGTCTGTGGGCAGCTGAGTTGGTGACATAACTGTAGAAGTTTGCTCGAGTTTGACCATCCTAAATCGATGTTTTCGTAACCTTAGTGCAGCCATTTCCTAATTTCCTCATCAGGTTGAAAACAAGTTTGAGATAAACATGTTTTCTTACTCAGTTCATCTGTGACATTGGCCCGCTTAGACGATGAGTAACGGTTTAGTGCGAACTGTTAAGGTGTGTTGATGTAGCTGCCGTGGAGTGGTAACTGGCCATTTGAGAGCAGAAAGCGAATCATTTGCAGAGAGCGAATCGTTTACTCCACAACCATTAGTTATTGTTGCTAGTTTCTATTTTTATTTTTCAATGCTCTCAACATCCTCGTGCATTGACATTGGCCACAAGCTACCGTAGTCAATTGTCTTTGAAGGTGTGAAGTAATTTATAGTGTTTTGCTGGGCTCAAAATTATATTTGAATTATATTTCATGGATAGATTGGCTGCTGGTGACGTCAGTAGCAGTTGATTGGCAACTCCATGGCTGCTGCCAAAAGCCAAAGTCAAGTGCTGAAACAGCTTTCATTGTGTTTGTTTTACTGTCAAACTGGTTTACAGTACAGAATGATTGCACTGAGGCTCTTGAATATTGATTATACAACTGTATATCGAATCCTGCCAAACATATAGTGGAGAAACGTTTGACTGATACCTTCAGCAGCAGTTATGAAATTTCCTAGAAATAACCTGCATTATGTGCACGTAGGTTGTCTGCGGTGATGACCTTTTCTACTTGCCATTATGGCGTGAAAACTCTTCTCATATACACCCCTGTTGGCTTTTTATAACACTGAGTCATGATACCATGGCCAGCATACAAAAAAGCAACTATGAATACGTTTCCTGAGGTCAGATACTGAATCACTGTGCCACATAGGCGTTGACTGATGATGATGGGACCTCTTCTGGTGCACCTTCTTGCCCAGTGTGCATAAACCCTACATGTATTCTTGTAGGCCCCTTCTACCTGATGATTCTCAAAGGGTCCCAATCACATTGTCGTGTTTTGAATATGCTTTACAAAGTGTTTGTGATGCGTCATTTTATGGTGCTTGTTTATTAGCTCAATCAGGTGGAAAACTTTCTGGGGAATTGGTTGGGTAACTTCCGGCTTGAAATTAAGGAAGCATAACATTGCTCGATTGCTGTTGATACGTTTCAGCATGCCATGAAATGGTGATGCATAATGAACTTGTAAAAGTCAAAAGCTTTTCAAAGGTAAATGCAAGCCACACTACGGGCTGCACAACAGCTGAGATTTGCAACCTGAGATATTCCCTCATATTGGGTGATATGTTGTGATATTTTAGAAGAATTACAAAAATAAAAAAAATTCTGGTCTTAAAATTAAGTAATATTATCGTGCCCTATTTTTGTGTAAAACATCAGGGAAACAAGATGCTTTATTAATATTTGTAAAAAGTTTTAAATTAAAAAGTTAAGCATGTATCGAATATAAATGGTATTACCTGGTCTTATATTGTGGAAATGTCAGGCTAATTGAATTGTTTTAAAACAAATTAATTGAAAAAGTCAAGTTTTCAATGAAATATCACCATGCTCAAATATCTCCAGTTCCATGGCGAACTTTGATATTTCAGGTGAAATGTCAGGGAAATTATTATGCTTACTAATGTTTGTAAAACAGCCATGGTCGAATAGTGTGTAAAATGTCAGGGAAATTACTGAATAGTAGTCAGGGGACGTTAGCAAAACAAATGAAACTGAGCGAATTCTGCTCAAAATCATATCAGAGATCATGACTTAATAGTCATTTTTCAAGAAAAGAAAAAACCAGTCACAGATGACAAATGATAACTTTAATTCATCCACTGTTTCATGTTTAATGGATGAACAATGATGACTCATCGTTTAGCCAGCCCCTCTTCGGGTCAGTCTCCTCTCCCCCCTTTACCTTCAATTATTTGTGTGTTTCCAAACAAGTACTTTTCTAGCATTGATTTGAATTGCATCATTTGCCACGATCTCGTGATTTCGCAATTTGCTGTTGTTCAACTTCCACCAGTTGTTATCCAACCGTTGGACGCTTCGTGTCATACCTAGTTTCCCCTGACTGGACCAGTGTAAAGTGTTTCTCACCCTTGACTCAGTTTTCAACTTCGTTTCTGTTCAAAGCACAACCAGCAGAGTCTCAGCAGGTATTGGCTAACCCAAATTCACTCGCCCTTTCAAGTCTCAAATCCCCAAATATTTCTCGAACAGGTAGTCATCAGATAAAAGATCCTAAAAGGGGGCAACCTGTTCTGTCCGGCCTTCCACAAAGTCTTCTGTTAGTCACCCCCATCACCCCATGGCCACCACCGATTCGGCCAAGGCCACCAGGTTCGACCTCTTGATAAATCACTCGTGTTGCCCACCCCAGTGCACAAATTTTTCAGTCCACCAATGGCCGCTGATGCCGTGGGTCAGTGGCTTTCATGGCAGTCGTAACTAACTCTCCTTCTCCCCACCATCCTTCGCAAAACTTGAATTCTTCCCATTTGAATTTCATCCACTAGGTGGGTTGGCACTGGCTCAGCAGTAGGCAGAGGCGATTGTTCAAGCTGTGAGAAAAGGTATTGGTGCGAGTGGTTGCCTCCTACCAGCTCTTGTCACTGCCCCGGTGGTGCTTTATGCTCGAGCAACAAGTCCGGCATTCAGGGGAACCAGGTGAATGCGTCTACTCGGTGAGGCTGTAGTCACTGGGGTTCATTGCCTTTGTTTGTGTTTTTTTCCACGTCTGGTTGGCCACATGCTCCCAGCATTTTGCACTTCCCATAAGGCATCTGTGACCGCCAGGCACTGAGTGCATGACGAGCTCCTGCTGTCACACCAGTGTCAGTCGTTGGTTGGATTGGCTGGAAGAGCAGGATCGATACAGATTTCCGGGTGCGCTTCCCATCCGCAACCCTGGCTTTCGTCAGCAGTTTCGCGTTCAAGTGCCGCGTGGACAGTGGGGAGGACAGCGCCATGGACAGGGTGGCAGTCAGCGCCCTGGGCGCCAACTTCCTGCAGGACAGGAAGGCCGCCTTGAAGAAGGAGTACAAAGCGTGAGTAGCACTGTTGGCTGGCTGTGCAAGGTCGCAGGATGCAA
>JAQFYZ010003383.1:0-13619 GCA_034695085.1 Cylindroiulus punctatus | reverse complement strand
ATTTTGTTGAAAAAACTTATTTTCCCTGACTTTCCCTGATTTTACAGCAAAAAACGTCGTTTTCCCTGACTCTCCCTCACCATTTTGCTCTTCCCTGACTTTCCCTGACATTCCCCGACTTTCCAGGTGCGTATGAACCCTGAATTTGTCCGACATAAAGGGGTTGTTTCCATAGGGTTGGGACAAAACACCTTGACTTGCGGAAAAGCAATTAGTCAGCATGTCTGAAATTTCATGTCAATTCTATCAACATGTGCTCAGGTTCCTGCGAGGAAATCTTTCTCGAAAACTTAGCAAACTCATAATCGGGCACCTCATGCAACTCGTGCAGTTGACATGTAACATCCATGTAGGTGTTCGACATGGAGGGGTTTCACTGCACAAGGCCCTAAACAGAAGACTAACCAACCTGTCGCACACATGATTATGGAAAGTGAGAAAATGTAAGGTAATTACCGGAAGGTGAGGTGGAGACTCGAGAAGTAAAGGAAGAGAAACCAGTTAGACCATTCCTGTGCGGACAAAGGGAAAGGAAGATGAAGGTTGACAAAGAGAACAGAGGGAAGAGGACAAAGGCAAGAAATACACATGGTACAAACGTGCAGAAAGAGCGAATGGGAAAGGGCATTTCCGGACGATAAAAGCAATCGTCACCAAGAAAATAATCGATTTTCACTTCGCTTTAAAGCCTAAGATTTCCTTTCTGGAATATTGGCGAGATGATTGACTGGGCTTTTGACAAGTTGTGCTCATTGATACGCAAATTGAGTTCCATGGAAAAAGGTACTTTGTTGCTTTTAGGTGGATGTTTTAGCGCGTCATCGAATACAACTACTGTAGTTTTGTTGAGAAAAAGTCGAAATATGGATTTGCTCAGACATCGTCTGGCTGTGAAATTGGGATATGGGGATTGGACAAACAAGTGGTAACATTTGTCACAAATAGTTGCTCAAACAGTTCAAGCAGTGCACCCAAGTATGCAAGGTATGCAGTGACGTTACCCGACTAGACCTGGAACCATTCCATCAAGGTCATCCTAAATGTATCTCATAATCTAGCAAAGTTAGAGCAATAGTTTCAATTTGAAAGTTGCAGAGGAAAACGAAATTAGTCTAAAAACTGCTCGTGTAGCACTCGGAGACGTTTCTATGAATTTATTTCAAATTTCTGGTAGGGGCAGGGGAAGCTTGTTCAACATTGCACTTGCGATATACAGTGCATAATCTAATCATGTTAGTGATATGTACAATTCAACTTGGGTGGCCGCACTGCTATGCTGCGATGCAGTGCAGTAGTGCACCAGATATTTCAAGAAATTCACAGAAACGTCCTCTACAGAGTACTAAGTGAACAGTTTTCGACTTAGATACATGCACATTCGAATGACCTTGATGGAGCAGTTAAAGGTTAAGTTGAGTGACACCAGTGGATACCTTGATATACTTGTTACAGTTACTTGCTCTTGAGCAATTTTAGGGGGAGGACATCTTTCAGCATCACCCTAGAGGTGTTGATCAGCTAAACCATCAGTCATGCCAAACTTCTGAAGTTTAATTGGCATGACTTTATTGATGCTTCAATACAGATAGCCATTTGAAATAACTTTTGAACTGAAGTACGTTTCGCCGAGTTTGAACATCCAAAGCTGGCATAAAACAGCGATTTGTGATGAAATTTTCGTTTTCATTTCCAGAGAACTAGCAAATGAACGTTGGCCAATCTTGCCGGCTCACTGGAATATCTTTCAGTCACTTGACGTTGGCTAATTTGAATAATTGGATCAACGAGTGAGGAGATCCAGGAAACGGGATGATGATTGCGAGCATGGAAATGCAAATGTAAATCAATATTTGGAATTTCCAAAACAGACACATTCTTGTCAGGAAGCGGCTTTTCAGAATATGCTAAGCGATTGCAGCTTGTCACAACAAGATAAACCCCCACGCTCGGAATCTCAGAATCGTCACTTGCTTGCCATAGTGGAACTGATGAAAAATTCCTCTTATTGTGTCGGTGAGCAATTGCTTAGCCCAAATTTCCACACTGCGAAGAAGTGCAGCAGAAAAGCGAATGGCATGCATGCCTTGTCAATATTGTGCAAAAACCAAGATGGCAGAGAAACTAGCATTGCGGGGATGGTGGATCAACTGACCGATGGGGGGAAAATGCTGCAATTTATCAGAATGAGTAAGTGGAATTCTTGCCTTAAATTCCGGCAAATGTGGGTGCTGAACAGGCAATAAATAATAGGGTTGGCGGCACTGTTCAGCGGCGCCAAACTTTGGATAAATGTTGTTACCCCCATGTTCTCTATGACATTAGGAATGACTTCGTATACTTGAAGCAAGTCGTAAATGAAGTATGGACTCCAACACAGGATGAACACTAGAAAGAAACGATTGACAAGATATCACGTTGGTCAGGAAACGCTGCATGCGCTTTAATGCTCCGTATGACTTACCAATCACAATGGCAAATGTCATCTTCACTGTCTTTATTTTAGCTTTTGGAATAAGGCCTCTTGAGCTCGCCCGCTTGGTGTCAGCATCGCCATCTTTCGTCGTTCCTTTTACTTGTTCGTCTAAAAACAATTGAAATTACAAAATCACTAATGGTTTAACCTGATGGTACTTAAACTTCATCATTTACTTTTTTTTTTTTTTTCCAAAACACATTGAAAACTGTGGTCATTACAGAGGTATGATCTTATTATTATTATTATTATATCATCTATTGTCAAAAAAAAATATAACTTTAAAAAGTGCAAGGAACACGGTACAAAGGTACAAAAATTTGCTTTGAAATTTTAAAATTTAAGTTTTCAATTTAATATAGTTAGCTTACTGAGCGTGCCAGCAGGCGCTCTAATTACTAGAATCGAAAATGGCATCTCTGAACCAAACGTATGAAATAAACATTTGCTCAACCGTTTTCCAATATTTGGTCGTTGTACCAAACATAAAAAAATTATTTTTGTAATGAGGTTTGTAAATTATGATCACCGTATATTTGTAGTTTGGCGCAAAGTTTGTTGATTAAATGAGTGACTTAGTTTTAGTGCATTCATATGTTGCTATTTGACAATTGAAAAGGTCAACTTGTTTTCAAATAGACCGACAAAATGAACCAAACGTAATTCCATTGACAAAACACGATATTAGCCACCGATTTAGGATAAGAAAACTTAGGTAAAATGTAATTAACAAGTGAAATTTAATTAAACCTAGGCGGCCTTGTGAATGTTGTCGTGTTCTGAACCAATGCATCCATAATCGATTTTGTCAAAGCTAATAATAGTAGCTATCAATAGCAGTGTTTCTATTTATTGCTAAAGTTCATTTTAGCTTATGTTGACATGTACGTTAAACGTAGCAGTATCTTTTACAATTTACTTTTATTTCGAAATTATGCTCACAAAAGTTGAGAGCATATCAGCTTTCCAATATTACATGGGGGAGGATCATTGCAACAGAATACGTGTACTCATGATTGTTATTGCAAATGCGAAAAACGCGTGAATCTTAAGGTGCTTTTTCGTGAAGGATTAAGTATGAAAATGTAAAAAAACAACCTCACTTTTAGTACACTGCTTCACCGGTGTGAGAATTTTCCCTTTGCTCCATATGGTCATGACGATGATGGTGTAGCAAGCGGTTATGATAAGAGCAGGGATGATAAACAACGACACTGCCACTAACGACATGTACAGTTTCCAATAGCCAGCTGGTATTTCAATGGTGCACTGAAGAACGTTATCTGGTACAGACAATACAAACGCATGGTCAATATTCAAAGTGTCAACTGACATGTTTTGCATTTCTAATATCATTAGCACAATAGTCTGGCTATGGCTTATCGTTTAAGAGCCCATACTATCAGGCAACAACATATTCAAATTCGGGTGAAGAGCATGCTGAACTGCCAAAAACCGCAAAAATAAGAGTAATGAGTTAGAACATGCATTTGCGAGTCCTCTTGTATCAGTAGATGAACATATTGAACATAAACTCGGCTTCACGGATGATGCCATGCCATTATGACCTGCATGGCATCATGCAAATTTATGTACAATGGGTGACAATAATGATAACCAGCTTCCGTTCCGGTTTCCATGAAAGATTTCACGATGAATTGTTGATGAGGTGAGACACGAGCGTTGCTCAAGAATCACATGACCAACAAAAATTGATTCGATTTAATGCTAAAACGCATGGCCTAATAGTATTTAATACTACATGTACTATATATCGATTGACAGACAGAATGTAGTTTCCATTATTGGATAAATTAACTAAAGAATTTTTGAGTGTCTTCATTTTCGACAATGAAGAGTGGCATTGAAAATACAGGATGAGCACAGACTATGTTTACATTCGGCGTTTAACACACGTTAGGCCTGTTGCATTCTGGGATGTAAGAACCTCTGACAAAAAAGGCTATAAAAAAAGGAACGAGGAGGCGCTTTGAAGAATCTCATACCCCAGAATGCAACAGGCTTAACGTATATTAAACCATTCATGTAAACCGTCAAAAGTAGGTTACACTAAAATTTAATAATAGAAAGTTTTTACATGAATATACTTTGATTCATGAGACCGTATCGAAGGTGAGTGAATAAAAATAAATTGCGTGTTATGTATCACACGAATAAAAGGATGATACTAGATAATTAAACGTCCTAGCGGTTAGGAGCAGGGACGTTTCCGAAGTACATCCAAGTTTTCACTAAATTCATTTGGTACATGGCCATGTGAGTGTCCATGGATGGTTGATCAGAAAATTAAGCTGCAGAAATAGATAATCCGCTGTGATTACATGTTCATGTACATGTCAGAAGCAAAGCACCAATGACACACCATGGCGAGCGATCATCATCAAAGACCACTTGCGACAACATGATTTTGGCATCATGCAAGTCTAGTCCATGTAGTTTGTCCTTATCATCACTGTGGGTGGTTAAGTTCAGTGTAATTAATCGTTATTTCTTTCTTCGCGAATACTCCTACATGATTGCTGTTTGAACAAATGGACCGACATGACCTTCGAGTCATAGAAATTTGGCTGTCCCTGTGAGACGTAATTATTGACGTTTTATTGCAAAAACCAATTACATGCGGCTTAGCAGAAACGAGAACTGACCAAGGATACGGCTAGTTATTTTTATGGGTTTGTTTCGCATCACTATAAATCTGTCTCGGGCAGCCATGAAAAATGCAATCACCCAAGAAGCTAATAATCTTATTCCAATATTAACAAAGCTTTGTTGAGATAAAAGTTCTATGAGCTTCATCAGAAAGATATGACCTTGAAAGCCATGCAGAAAGTCAACTAAACATCTGAGATAAGCTTGCTTGTTAGCATGGCAGTCGTGCGATTTCCATTCATTCAATATCAAAATTGCAATAACTGTTACGAGGAAACGTATTGTATACTTACATTCGTCGAGTTTTTCGTGAGTTACAATTAGCATCGGTATTGAGAAAATCCCACTCATCATCCAGGCAATTGCTATCAACCACCTAGCTCGAATCCCTAAATTGGAAAACATTTGAAAATGCATCAATGCACCACACGATGGGACTGCAGCATCTTGAATGCAAGAAAGTTTACTCACAGCTTCCAGAAAAGTTCATTGGATGTGTTATGGCATCGTACCGGTCAATACTGAGCGCCACCAATACATAAGTGGATGAATACGTTACTAGTACCTAGACAATGTGGGATGCAAAACAAAATTGGAAAGTGTAGTCGAGTGGCATCCAGTCGGGTTTTGGGGATATTGGAAAATGATAAAATGTTTAGCCTACGCATAGGAACTTGACGATCTTGCAAGCAGCAGTGCCAGCGTACCACGCAAGTGTAAATTTCCACACGATGTCCGTCAGTACATTGATTAATCCGACTGAAAGATCTGGAAAAAAAAATGAAGAACAGCATTTTAATTTATACACATGTGGGATAACCGTTCATTCTATTATGGTATATATGCATGTCGTGGATAAACTTTGGTATATTCGCTGCTCAAACTGCTAGCAATGGCAATTTTTTTATATTTTGCGTTCACAATTTACCTTCTGAAAACCTGACCCGATTTTCAGGTCTTAACTAACTTACAGTGTACTAATTTGCTGTCACTTAACTTTAAACTTTTGTGAAATTTAACAGCACTTTGTATCTTTTTCACATTGCAAGCAAAAGACATCCAACCGTACTCCCTTGGGATGTACGAGACATATAATGTGTAGAAAATGAGAAATAAAAAGGCTGTTTTGCATGTTAGCCCGTCTAGACAATGTCAGCTCGTAAGTCAGCAGTGATTGCCTACTTAGAGGGGCAGCTAAATCAGAACTTACATTTTTAGGTTAGTTGGTGTTAGTTTTGGTTAGGTGATGCACAAAAAGATGGGAAAAAATATCAAAAGGATACATTTCTAAAGATAGGAGTAGGGGTCATTCTCGCATACTAGACATGCAGAGTTGGAAGATTTTGTGCACATTTGTAGTGGGGCCTTTACCATTGTGTATCATAGTTTTTATTAATATGTGGGCATAAATGCTGGACTTCAGGCAAAGTACACTTGCGAAATAAAAACACCGTAGGCGATTTTGTTCTGCAAAACTATGATAAATAATTATACCAATATTTTATAAATCAGCAATGCTGACATCATTTGGCCAGCCCTCCTTATCAACCTTGGTTGCATACCAATAAAATGAATAAAGTACGTAAATATTCATACATTGACGACTAATGGCTGGCCCAAAATTGTTTAAAAATTCCCAATGTTCCAAGAAATGAAACAAGGCAACGAAAGGTTGTAAGTAGACCAAAGACTGCATCCGGATAACCTGACACAAGATGCTACCAAAACCACACAGTGAACTGGTCGAACACGAAAACGTCGATATCAGACAAGCTTATCATGTCAAGGTTTGGGATCAGCCAAGGAAATTAACCGAGAACGCCTCTGAAGCCCATAAAATATAGCATCTTCATTAAGCCCTTCTCTCTCCAGCCCTATTATGTCTGCGGGGCATACGAATGGAGATGGTTAACGAAATGCTTGACCATGTGCAATGGTCAGTGGCCAAATGCTGCCCAATGAAGACTATTCAAGTTTTACAACCGACATTTTGCTCCAGCATGTGGGGCGTAAAAGAAGTCAAATTACGGTAATAAAATGCCCAATTCCGAATACATCAGCATGGAAACTTGTTTCATAACTCACGATTTGGAGACAAGGCTGAACAAATTGCACGTTAGCGAAAAGCCCCACCACAAGCCGTGCCTACCTTGCCATAAGTCATATCTATCGACCCAGGCCCAACTTGAAAAACTGAAGAATTTCATGACTGAAACAGAAGGGACGCATAATTCTGGCCTGACCAGCGACCATGAAGCACGTGTGATTAGATTGCCTTTATTAAAACGATATCCCCGAATCTTTATTGGTGCAGTTATTTCAAGGCACCTTTCCAGCTGACTTCAGCAGGAAACACTACCGAAAATCATTTCCTGCTGGACCTCTGGCATATCAGCCAGAAAATCTGAAGTTGATTGAAAACTGGGTTCTTCAAAGGATTTACAGTTCAGTGGGGTGATGAAAAAACATGTGCCAACCCAGCCGTATCAATTTTACTGTCGCCCATGCACCAAAAAAGTCATCAACTACTGTTCTTCCCCTCACTATTGAAGTCTGCATCAGTTTTCTGAAACTACATATTTGTTAGCCATTGCATATGCTATCAAACTTGACAAATGTGTTGAAACACTACCAACTTAACTAAAACCATAACGTGGTTAATTGACTTTTTGACCTAACTATTTCGACTGTACTAATAAGAATATACATACATATACCCTGCTCCGCCATAGACACAGTGAGGAAGTGGGCTTCTCCTAATGGCTTGTAGAATGGCAGTGATTGCCTGAAGCTAGGCAGCTAAATTAAGCTAACAGCTCTTTGTCAGATCTTAAGCACGTAACACGTACACATCAACCCTCCTGAAGGAGTAGAGTTCAATTAAAAAACTAATACTACAGTATAGCCCCATTATTAGGTAAGCTTGCACAGCTTTGGTTACATTTGGGTACCTAAAAAACGAAGCATAATATCAGATAACTAGGAAAGGTGTCATTTATGTACACTAGTCAAGCAGGACACAATCTGCAATATATCTTTACCTTTTCAAGAGACTTTTTATGCAAAATCTATCACCAAGAACACGCCAGTAGTATACTGTGAAGTTCATTGCTATACAAAATGTTATGTTGACGAAAAGCATAAATAATGTACCCAAAAAAACACTACACGTGTAACTTGCGCCTTCTATAGACCGAAAAAGGGTTGTTTATATTGAGCAGTTTCATGCCTCATAAATCTAGGATTAAACGTTTACCACGCTTCTATAGGCCTAATGAAATTTTGACTACTGTTTATGAAACTTGCTCCTCCATTTCAATACATTTATTTATTGGACGTCTTTATAGCTTTCCTGTGTCTGAACACATGAGTACCCAGTTTTACGGCATTTTCATGGCTGAGTGTTCTTTATGGAGCAGTAAGTACAATGATCGCAAAATTTAATTACTTTTATCCCATCTGACAACAAGTTGGCTCGAGGGAAATGTGCAGGCATTCTAGACAATTCTATCCAATTTCACTGATCTATTAAATGCCAAAGTTACCAAAGTTTAAACTCGGCATTCAGATCATATCAATCCTTAAGGGAGAACTGCAGTATGGGCTTGCTGTTGAAATTAGCTAATTACGACAAAGATAAATACATTATTTTAAACTATATTTGGCTAATTTGGCAATATGGCCAGCAGAAAAAACTGTTGTATATCACAATTAAAAATTGACTTTGAATTTCGAGAAGTTGCTCATGTAAACATGGCTAAGCAAAGGTATTATAAATCCACGTTTCCAAATGGTTCCCAATTAAGTAAGATATATTTTATCCCATGTATATTAGTATATATTGTTATTAAAATAAGTTAAATTGTTAATATGATAAATAATAAGTTAAATAAGTTAAATTGTGCTCAGATGGCCCAGTAATACAACTACTATCACAAAGACAACATACAATGTGTGTGCATAAATACTTTGCACCAAAAAGGCGTTATACTGTATATTGCAATTTTAATTATCTTTGGTCCCAGATTCTGTGGAGGTCCTAACTTTGGACACCACGTAATATATCCTATGCATTATGTGACTCTGAATATACAGTACATGTGCATGTAAGTCTAACTAATTTATGCAAATTAGGCTTCTTGAAATGCAAATGATTTGTCAAAGATCTTTTCATCGCCATCAATACTATTGACATTGCTGTTATGCTGATTAACTGCCTTAGGCTTACAACGGAATATGCCCTTACCAGCTACATGTAATCGTGAGATTTTAAGTATCATGAGTACATTTTCGTCGAATGCAAGGATGTTATTCTTTCCAAAGAAAACCAAGAATTGCATGCAAATTGCTTTTTACGGAAAAAATGGAGCTTCTAAGAAACAAGGCACACAATTTTGAAATTGAAAGGGTAACAACCACATTTCGCTTGAGTAAACGCCAATTTTTCCAACCGAAAAGTCTGACATATACTACACTAGACACTCACGAAAGGAATGAATTCCAAAAAGGCTAAATCATGTGCAAGGTTAAAAACCACTTCGATTCTAAGAATGTATTAAGACATCACTAGCACAAGTATAGAATGAGCTAAAGTTTTTTTAAAACTAGTTGTCATTATTCGTGAAATGATTGCATCGTTGAATCGTATATTTTTATGTCTGATCTTATTTATTAACCTAGCAAATTAATAATTTCAGGGAATTTTCGAAATGGACTGTTAGGTAAAGAAATTGCTGTCCACTTCTGATTTGAAAATGGAATCAATGCCCACATCTTCAAAACGCCATCATACTAGTTATGACTATGAAATAAGAAGAGTAATAAGTAAATAAAAACTGCATATTTCCAGTTAATAAAATTTATTGTTTTTGCCCATTTTTGCAATTAGAAACCTATTTATGATGAATACAGCTTCGCTGGTGACGCATGCACATACTAGGCCAAGTACCTGTATTACAACAGGATTCTAAAGATTATTACTTTGACTTTGTTAATACCTCGATGGTATGTGCATATGAACTATTATGAAAAAATAGCAAATGAAAATGACACACAGAATGCATAATATGATTGAAAATGTGAAAAAAACTTCGTATTCATTCCTGTGCACTTATTAGTTTTCTTAACAGTTCAACTGTAATATGAATCAGAAGACTTACGTTCAACTATCTTAATGGCAAAAAAGTGTAAAAGGAGCTAATTCAAGATATTCAGTATATGAACCAGGTCTAACAAATGAATAATAACTAATGACATCTCATTATTTCTCATTATTTTTAACTTGAATAAAAAGTTGCAAAATACAAAAAAAATATTAACTAAGTTTACATCAGACCAAACATCTTCAGCATTGGTTTTCAAACGTAGACATTATAACTGAAGTGTGAATGTCCTTTTCCAATACCTCAAATGTCCTTTTCCAATACCTCAAATAGCTTTTTCAATACCAGTCCTTTATACCTCCGTTATGAGCACCAATGTAGTATGACCAATGTTTGAATTAAAGCAGCAATTTGAAAATGTTGTATGCCCGTATGAATCAACACAAACTGTGATTGTTATTTAAAACAATAAAAAAAGTTCTGCGTATACTTATTACAACAACTGAGGCCACATTCAAATGATAGCAGGGATTATTGAAACGATCAGACGAACGTAATTCTGAACAAATTCAATAAGTGGACTTAAACCACCTGTGCTTTAAGCCATCGATGCATGATCAATAAAATGAAATAGCCATCCAGAAACATCGTATTGATGTCGTTGCGAAATGTAAGTGGGATAACAACGTTCGAGAAAACTGACACTTCACCAAATCACTACAATGTGCTGCAACTTGCTGGAAGTGACACATTGCGTACGAAAATCAAAAGTCAATAAAGTCAAATAACCCAAAGCAGATTGCGTGGGTGGAAGTGCCCTGATTCGAGGCAATAGGATGTGGTCGCAAACATATTTCCAAATTCGATTACTGCCACTCAAATCCTCCTCTCAATCTTTGTTCATTTCACCCTGCAAAATAAGCATGGTGTCGAGGCCTGCACTGCATTAATGCGGCACACACCGAAAAAATCCAAAGAAGTATTTATATTGATGTGAAACGTGCTCTTAAGGACACATTTGTTGAAGCTCAATGGCAAGAAAGAGACAGAAAGCAAGACCAGCCTACGGATATTGGAATACGAGAATCACTCGAAATGAAGATACCCGAATCCAGTGGACAAGTACACAATTTAATTTGCTGGCTTTGCTTACTGCGTGCCATGCTGGTCCACAGACAGTAAACAAAAAGCAAGAGATTTGGCTTCAAGTTGACATACATGTACATGAAAACGAACAACGAATTAAGGAGACTGAAACGAATGTGGCTTGAAGCATTCAACCTTTAACATTCGAAATTAGAAATAAATTCACAGAATCGTTTCCTAGTACCACATGAAACGTTCATGTTCGAATTTTGTCCTCATAAAGTCTTAAATTGGAACTATTGTTCTAATTTTACTCGTTTATCAGATACACCTTGATGGAACATTATGAAGTTAGTGCCCCTAAGGCACCCTTGTAGTCTTATTGTCACTACCTGTTCAAGCTGTACCAATCATTCGTTTTTGCTATATTCTATTTTGACTGTTTGTTTTTACATGTTTTCTTTTTGCTTATTAAATATTAAAAAATCAAATAATAATAAAAATTAGCCCAAACATGCAATTTCCAAATTTAGCTGCCCATATGTTAGGCAATCACAGCCAGCATACGAGTTGGTTGGAGAAGCCCACAATTGTTGTCCAATCAATTCTATCATTCTTCTTCGTTACTGTATAAATCATAACGGGCTTGTATCAATACCAAATCCCACAATGAATCTTGGGCGCATTAATCAACTTGCATGAAGTTGGGGAACAAGGCATTATTCTATAAAACTTCCTTGGAAGCAACATCAAGTGATTTGAAGAAATCACTTGATCTTACAATCACTGTTGATGCTTACAACGATAAGGTAATTTTGCCCTTTTCATGTTCCCTACCATGTATACTATACAGTAGATATGAGCATAATGAAGGATGAGAAACTTAATATTGATCACCTTTGAAGCTAAAATTAAAATTTACGGAGAGGATTCATGACCTCGAACTAAATAGAAAAAATAATCGAAGCAGAAGAAAATTTCAAATCATATATATTCAATAAGACTGAAAAAGTTGAAAGAATATCGCAAAAAGGTCTGGCACGAAAAACGAAAAAATATCATGAATGTAATCTCGATACAGTAAGCCAAACGCGAATATATGATTTGATGAATAAAAGTAATCAAAATGTGGTCAAAGCTTAGACGAGCCAGTACAAGATTGGATAAATCAAGTCACTGTAAGCCACAGCCAAGGATAAAAGAGAAAAAACCCAAATCAATAAGAAAAATGTAGCGACATGAAAGTTCAACTGCTGTTGAGCGCACTGGAAATGTTTTTATTAAAGTACTTAGAAGAAAACTCAAATCTAAAGTTTGAGACGGTGTTTTTCATTTCCTTTTTAGCTCGAGAAACAATCTGCGAATTGCACATTTTATCGATTTATTTACAAAAAATAAAAGGAATCCAATTTCTTGTCGAACCGACTTCACGTTCGAGTAAGCAACACCGCTTATTTGTAAGGATTTGTAATTCAACAATCTCGGCAGAATACAGCATCTTAAGCAGACTGCATCCTGAGAAGGTGCACCGCGTAAGTTTTTTTGACAAGAAAAAAAAACAGAAAAAAATAAGCGGGTATCGATCCTTCAATATTGAGATAATTTGCATGTGGCCATAGCGGGACGTACTTGGCTAGACAAAAACTTTAAAACGCGCAATTTTCGCCTAAACGATCCATGAATAACACTTCCAGAAGATCGAGATCTTACGGAAGTCTTGTTATATGGGCCGTAAACAGGCGGGCAAAATGCATAATGCAAAACAGAAGATGATAGGCGTGCATTTCGCCGAAGGCTGGAGCGCCGTGGATGCCACGTGCACCAAATGCATCAAGCGCAAATGGTATGAATTGCATGGCATGAATACAATTTCAGCACATATGGCCATCACAAGATAAATTACAATCTCGTGTGTTGCAATCATTTGGAACTGTTGAACCCAGCCAGGTTGAGGCCTTCAAAAATCCGTGGAGACTGGAGAATCATATGAACATAGATTTTCCTTGGTGAATGGAATTTTGCTTACCCATCACTATACAGGTATGTTTACATGCAAGATTTGGCTCACCTTATATATATAATATACCTTAAATCAAATCACTAGAGATGTGAGCTTGCAAGACTTGCTCAGTCTTTCACCTGGTGGTGACATGTTTTAAAACACCCTTAGGGTGGGTCTACACTGCAAATTGAAACATCTAATTCATGGAATTCTCTTAGATCTGCCAGGTAATGGTATCTTAAAAAGATGGCCATCTTAAATTCAGATGTATTTTGATTAGTAATGT
>JAQFYZ010003382.1:0-13621 GCA_034695085.1 Cylindroiulus punctatus | reverse complement strand
TAACGCGATATTACTGCCGAAGGTATTTTGAATGGAGTGCAGGGGTGTCCCCAAATTCACAGGGATTTTTCAAACGGACTATAATGGCCCTTAAGCACAGATGCATCTAGTTATGCAATGGGAGCAATTCTATCTCAAAAACATGAAGGACGAAACAATCCAGTTGGTTATGCTAGCCGCAATTAAACAGAGCTGAACAAAACTATTCTGCTACAAAAAGGGAGTGTCTTGCAGTCGTTTTGGCAGTAAAGCACTTTCGATGCTAACTTAATGGTAGAAAATTCAAAATTATAACAGATGCTGGCTTAAGAATGTGAAAGACCCTAATTCTCATTTAGCCAGATGGAATTTGAAGTTACAAGATTACGATTTTGAAATTATTTATTGTCCTGGCAAGCATAAAACACATGTTGATGCACTCAGCAGAATTGTGATGGCAATCATGGAAAGTCCAACAGACTTTCCTCAACCAATCTAGAATAGACACATTTTAAAGAATGCTCAAAGATCTGATCCAAAATTACCGAAAATTATCACAAAATTAGAAAATAAAGAAGCATCTTCATTCTTATTGGATAATGATTGACTCCTATTTAGAGCCGAAGAAACTAATTAAGCTCCTTGGAGACAAGAAGCTTTTGAACAAATTGTTGTTCCATCTGGAAGTGTCCATGTCATTTTACGAGCTTATCAAAATGCACCCTATTCGGCATACCAAGGCCCCAGAAAAACATGGGGGAAGCTAAAGAAATCATTTTATTGGGATGGCATGAGAAAAGATATCAAAGATTACTGTCAGACGTGTCCATTTTGCCAGAGATGCAAAGGTCAAGGACAAGGTAATCCAATTCTACAACCTCAAGACCCAATACGAGGAAAGTTCGACAGCATTAGCATGGACATAATCAGGGTAGCCACAAAATTATCATTTCGAATTTCCCTGACTTTTCCCTGACTTTCCCTGACTAAATCTTAAAATTCCCTGACCAAAGCTTACTCAATCATGCATACGCATTTTTAGTCATAGTAAAACGTCTTAAGAGGAAAGGCACACTTTGTTTGGTGCTTTCAAATGTTCCAAAGTGTTCCACAAGCAATTTTCAAAGAATATGAAAAACAGCATTATCAAACTCAACATTACTGCTGCTTGTTACCCAGGCAACTTAGCTCTCTTTTGGACAAATGTCCAATAACAACATATGGAGGAAAAACAAATAAATCGTATTTTGAGAAAAGAGTCAATTTCTTAAAAGAACAAGTCACAGTTTTTGCCCAACTTTGCCCAAGGTTTACCTACATAAAATGAAAAAAATGTCCTATGTACCTGGGCAAAAATTGCATGTGTTTATGAAGCATCTTACTGACATCCTCGCATCATTTAGAATTTTTCTCCTTTTTTCCTTTTGCAATGATTTTTTAATACAAAGCTCTTGAATTTCTGACCCTAAGAATATAGCTTTGGGAATATCCTAAATTTCAGAAATTATACACATAGCCTGAATACCATCATACACTTGCCTAACTGATTTTCCATGTCAGTATCTTTGTTGATAGAGAAACCACACTCAACAAATGCATTGCCCTAGGCTCCTAGCTAAAATTGAGAACTTTTTAAAAAAGCTCCAAAAGCCTTCCAAAAGTGATCAAGGTAATAAGCCTTGAAACATGTCTTAACATCAGATTTTGAACATCAGTTTTTCAATTCTTTGAGTATTATATCACCCTGACTACTACCAATCCACTGTTTCTCACTAAAAACATCATATGGGATATTCCTTAGCTAGGATGAGTGTGGATGGAAGAGGATTGGGGATGGAGCTGCTGGAAGACTGAGTGCAGGGATAGCATTTTACTTTAACAGTGAAAAATCTCCCTGACCACTTACAAAAATCCCTGACTTATCCCTGACTTCCCTGACCACTTTTAATTTCCCTGACTTTTCCCTGACTTTCCTGACTTCCCTGACCTGTGGCCACCCTGATAATGGGACCCTTTCCAATAAGCATGACTGGCAAGACGTACATCCTGGTGGTCATAGATCATCTGACTCGTTATGTGGAGGCATTTGTACTTGAGGACTAAAAAGCTCAAACAATTGCAAAAGTATTTGCAGAGCGTATTGTATTACCATATGGAGCCCCTAGACAAGTATTAACTGATCGTGGGATCTTATTTTTTTGTCTCATTTAATGGAAGCAGTTTGTCAGTTGCTCCATATAGAGCAGGTGCAAACAACTGCTTATCATCCTCAAGCGAATGGTGCCACATAGCTATTTAATAAAACATTGGCAAATTCACTGTCACATTATGTGCAAGAAAGTCAAAAAGATTGAAATCAATGGATTCCCTATGTTGTTTGTGCATACAACACAACTCCACACACCAGCACTACGAAAAAAAACCTTATTTCCTGATGTTTGGACAAGAGTATGAAATAATTAGGCAGTATGCAGCCAATTTTTCTGTCTCTGCACTACGTTTCGGGGACTGAACCCCTTCTTCAGGTGCTAATTTATTGAAAATTTTAATATTAAATTTACATGCGTTGACACGTGCGTTGGCAACATTTAAATTTAAGATCCAAGTTTTCTTCGATCACATGTCAAATGGTAAACATACTTCGATTTTGCTGATCACAAACTTTTTTCTAACATGCTGTGTTTTATCGTCAATTCTTAAATACACAAGCATATACTGCTATACAGTAGAACCTCGATTAACTGTCAAGATCGGACCTGGATAGTGGCAGTTAACCAAATAGATGGATATCAGAAAACCTTTAACAACAATCCACCCATCCATTGCATATGAATGAATGATAAAAAATGCACGTTTATGACCAGGAAATACGGGCGAGAATCATTTTTCGCGGCATTCTGGTTACTATACATAGAGTGCAGTATGTATGTATGTGTAGGCCTACATACTAGTAACCTAATATTTAATTAACATACCATAATAAAATGATGATTAACAGATGGTTAACAAAATAAAGGGTGACGGTTAATCGAGTCTACTGTATCATATAGTTAGTATGTAGGATATCATCAGGATGGCACTTCATGAACACATTTGAAGAACTTATGTGAAATGCATATGTTGTTCACATTTCTTCTGATCTTGCTGAATCCCATAGAAAAGCAACTATGCACTGAAAAATGCTATCAGTAAAGCAATACCACAAATTGTCCAGGTTGTCCTGTAGGCCTATCGAGGATTCCGATTATAACTTTGCATTAGAATATTGCATAAGCCGTGTAGATTACATACCTCAGATATACAAAAATCAATGCAAAGAAGCCTGAGCAAAATATTACTTGTCAGTCAAACTTGGTAGCCAAGTAAAATTTTTCCTTTCTTGTTTCTCTATCATTGTGCAATTAATTACAAAAGTTGAAAGGTCGAAGACGATGGACAATCATTGCAAATCATCCTACTGTAGGTTTCTCCACCATTAGAATGGTATTATGTTTATCATGCATATTCTGCAGTCTTACCGATATGCATTCACATCTTGTCATACTTTTGTTGAGGAAGGTATTCGGTAGTTATTACGTACATTGTCATACCCTGATTCCAATGCAGTGGCGGATTGAGAATGGTGACCGAATCTCATATTCATTCTGCAGTGGAAACAATGCACAAATTTCGTTAGACATACAAACTCTGGGCAACATCTTCAGTTTCAGTAACTCCGTTTGCTGGGATTGTCAATAGGTGCTGTGTTACTGCTCAACATTTACATGCACTAATGTGACAATGCTGTCTCTGCAAAATTCCTGTATTGTGGTTCCCTTATCGAATGCTTCAACTCATTCAACTCAGTACCGTGTATACAGCAAAACGTTTATGATAAGAAAAAGGTTGTACAACAATGCACTACAATTGGCAAAACCTTGCTTGTTTTAGATGATTCACGTGTCTTTTGCACGCCAAAATTACAAATAGTATACATCATAGCGTGTCATCATAAAGTTTTAAGTAAATTTCATTGTGAAAAAATATTACATTAAGCAAGGAAGGCAGGAAGCAGGTAAACTAGCATGGGCAGTGTATTGACTATTGAGCTATGATTCAATCAGACATTTGCTTATTTGGTTTATTATGTTTTGCATTGACTTGCCACACTAATATGTGTGTTGATTCCATATGGTTTGCATTGAAGCACCACACTTATGATTCCACTGCCTGTTTTGATTTTACCTTTTAGAATCCTAGTATTCTTTGGAGTCAAGTTCTCTTATAACATATCTTCAGTTTAGATACTTCACAGTGAAATGTTGCGGTAAGGTAACTATTAAAAATCTTTCTGCATAATTCTAGATAAATTGATACCTTTTTATACAGACATTTTTATGCGGATTCCATAGTGCATAGCAATTTCCGCAAACTTAATTCTGCAGAAAATGATACGTAGAATAAATTGTGCATACATATTTCTGCCGAATATTTTCTGCCACTATTGTAGTGTTATAAAAATTAGCACTACTGGGAAGCAAACCAACGGGTCTATTGTTTGAAAGCTTGGTGCTTCACCCACAGGGCCACCTAGACAGTTGTGGAAAAACAGCTCTAGTTGGCTCTAGCTATCTCGATTATTTAGTATCTGAGACACTAGTAATTTAAAACTGTAATTGCATTGAATATTTACTTACATTTTTAACATATAAATTCATGTATGTACCTGGTTGGAATTTTTCTGCACAACTTTTTTGGGTCCTAATTTTTTTTGCAGTCTTTGTCCAATTGTTTTCCAAAAAAAATTTTGGGGTCCGATTTTTTTTTGCAGAATATTATCTTTCTGTACTAATTTCTGCAGACTTTTTATACAGAAAAATTGTTTCTGCATAACTCTTTCAGCGATATTTTTTCTTCAGAATTATGCATGAATTTTTTAGTAGGGAATAAAATGTTGCCATAACGTTGAGCAATCGACCCTAAAACAATTTGTTGAGACAGCAAACCATGACAAGAAACCAAAATCAACTCGTAAACGAAAACTTTCTGCTCAAGGAGACAGAATGTTAGCTCGACAAGCTTTGTTAAATAGGGGACTAACACCTTCCGAACTCGCTCAGGGCAACAATGTGCAAACAAATCAAATTATTTCTTCAGTAACTGTAAGAAGACTCCTAGAAGCTAGTCTAGAAGGAGGTACATGCAAGTTGATAAGGCAAGCAGGAGGGCCAGAAATCACAACATCTGGCATCTTGTGATTGGAAATTGTCCTTTTATTGGATGAAACGAACACACGTATGAGTAACTGTCCCTATGAGCCTGTCGAAATCATTAATGATCTTCACTCAATTAAGTTCAATTCAATTCAACTCAGTACCCTATTCCTTCATTGTCGAAATGAATTTCTCGTAGCTTTAGGCTATCCTTTGGAAGAGAATTCCAACGTCTGATGACATGCAAGAACTAGGACCAGTAATATGGATCCGAGCGTGCATGGATTTCCATAAGTGGGTTGCAATGACAGTGTCTAACACCTCGGTGGTTTGTTTAAAAATTTCCTCCACCAAGTTAAAATTTTCCGACATAACAAATTTATCAAAAAGCCTCATGCATTGAGCCTCCCTTCTTGCTCGTAACGAATCTGATAGGAGACCTCAAATCATTTGAGTAACACTTTGGTCTCGCTGTGACGGGTGAGCGCCCGGGAAGCGGCGCGGTCAGCTGTTTCATTGCCAGGAATGCCACAGTGACCGGGCACTCAGCAGAAAGAAACAGAAAAACCGGAAACATACAGACCACGCAATAGGGACAACGCAACCCGATAGGCAGGGTGGAGTGTTGCGGCAAGGGAGACTAGGCTAGTCAGGCAGCTGAGAGTCGGAATAGATGATGGTGCGCCTCAGCTGGTGGGAGCGGATAAACAATAGCGCGCGCACTATGGCATAAAATTCAGCCGAAAAGATAGAAAACTAAGGTAGCAAGCCAACTGAGATGACCCGGGCTCCACAGACAGCAGCGGCCCCGACAGCAGTCAAGGACTTAGCACCATCGGTGAATACAGCTCGTAGTAAGAGAAGGCAGCACGATGCTCGTGAAATCGCTGATGCCAGATGGCAGGTGGTACCTCAGATTTAAAAGAGGCACCCAGGGACAGCAACACTGGGAGGGACCACTCCCAAGGCAGGGCCGACCAAGGGGCCGACCAGGCAGAGAGCTCAAAAGGGATAGGAAAAGCCGTGACAAGTGCACGGACACAGAGGCCAATTGGATGTGTCACTGAGGGGCGCGCCTCAAAGAGACGAGTGTACCTCAGACGGAACAGGAAAAGGTAGCTGGGGTGCTCAGGTTGAACAGAGAGACGGGCACAATACTGGAGGACCAGCTGTGTGCGTCGGAGGGCTAGAGAGGGCTCGCCAGCAAGCACGTAGAGGCTATTTATCGGAGAGGTGCGGAAAGTGCCCAAGCAGCACCGTAATTCTTGGTGGTGGACAGGATCCAGGATACGAAGTATTGAAGGCCTCGCCGTCCCGTACACCACGGCACCGTAGTCAAGCTTGGCACGAACCACGGCCAGGTAGATGCGCAGTAGCGAGACAGTCAGAGCCCCAGGAGGTACCAGCAAGGCAGCGGAGGAGGTTAAGAGCCTGAAGGCAGGCAGCCCTGAGCCCCTGAACATGTGGCTAAAAGGTAAGCTTGGGGTCAAAGAGAAGGCCGAGAAACCTGACTGTCCGCTGGACAGTCAGCACGCTGCCACCAAGGGAGAGGACGGGGTCAGGATGCAAGGAGCGGAGGCGGCAGAAATATACTACCTCCAACTTAGGCCCCGAGAAGCGGAAGCCATTCTCGTGGGTCCAGCGGGACCGACGGTTTAAAGTAAGCTGCAGCTGGCGCTCGATGTAAGCGATGCAGGGGGAGCAGCACAGAACATGAAGGTCATCAACATAGAGACCCCCGGACACAGAGGTAGGAAGCAGGGCAAGGAGACCACTGATCTTCACAAGGAACAGGGTACAACTCAAGACGGAGCCCTGGGGGACCCCGTTCTGTTGGACAAAGGGGTGGGAGAGCACAGAGCCGAGCCGCCAGAAGACCAAGGGATAGAGGCAGAAGCGGCATCCAAAACAAAGGCCGTGAAAGAGGCAATAGCGTCGTCACAGGCCAGACCTTCGAGGGGTGGTAGAGTATCACCGCAAGCAATGGCAAAACCCTCCCAGTCAGCGTGATGGATCAGCCAGTGAGGTGCCTGTCCCAGAAGGGGGGACCCAGTGGACAGGGTGAGAACTATGGGAAAGTGATCACTAGAGTGGAGAGTCATCTGGAGCCCAGGAAAGAAGAGGAGACAACAGGGGAGCAGATGGAGAGATCGATATGAGAGAAGGTGGAAGTGTAAGAGTTGCAGTAGGTGGGAAGGTCAGAGTTAAGAACATTCAGGCCAGCCTGATCTAATAAGTCCTCCACAAGCCTTCCCCGGGGATCAAGGGGCACGAACAATGTACAAATGGACTCACCAATGGGGTTAGCTGAGCGGCTTCGTCACCTGGTCAGGGGGATACGTGACGTTAAACCGGAGGCAAGAATTGTTGTTTCATCCATCCTGCCTCGGTTTGACGGCAGTCTACCTGGCTTCCCATTGTGACAGTTTGCACGGGAGATGTCTCTCGTCTGTCGCAATGAGCAGGGGAGGTTTGCTGATGCAACCAGGGATCTGTTGCACAACCATAAGAAGTTCTTCCTGCGTGACGGCCTCCACCTTTCTGCTGAGGGTAAGATTGTTCTCGGTTCTGTTTTGAGCAAGGCAGTATTCAGAATGGAACAGGGAAACTAGAGGCAAGTAAAATGAGGGAATTTCCCATGTTTACGCCGCGTAAGCACAAGATCTCGCCATACAAAAATTCCCTAAATTAAATAAGTTTTAAACTGCCAGAGCATAAAAAACTAAGCTATAAATTTTCGTGAAATGGTTGAATCTTTAGCACCAGACTTTACTTTTGGATCTGAATCCTGGCTCTCACCAGAGCATTGTTCAGAAGTTCTTTCCCAGCAATCTAACTGTTCACCGCAAGGATAAGGCAGATGGTTTTGGCGGAGTTTTTATAGCACATCAAAGCAGTATAACTTTAAAGCGAGAAATCGAGCTCGAAACTGACTGTGAGCTCGTCATATGCAGCATGCTGTTAAAAATGGGAAAAATGCATTTTTTCTCATTCTACAGGCCAAACGACCGGCCAAATCACATTGATGAGTTTATTCGTGCACTAAAGCTTGTCCACCTTCAAAACAAAGACCCCATTATTGTTATTGGGGATGATTTCAATCTTCACGAAATTAATTGGGATAATTATGCGCACATGCCATCCACGCCCTATCCAGCAAGCTCTAAAAAAATTTTGGACCTGCTGGGAGAATTTTCTCTAGAGCAATTAAACAAATCTTTCACAAGAGGAGACATTATTCTAGAGCTTTTGATTACCAATAGACCAGAAAGTGTTCTTAACATCAAAACTGATGCGGGAATAGGTGACCACAGTAAACTTGTGGTTTCTGAATTTTTACTTTTGCATAAGGCTGGCTCTTCAGAGAAATGTAGTGTTGCAGTTTAATTAAGATAACTGGACAGGATTTAAAAACCATATCATATCAAAATTGTCCGAAAATATACCTGCACAATCTCTACCCAGTGTGGTTGATAAATGGCAGCATTTCAAAACAACGATAGCCCAGGGCGTAGGCATCTTTGTCCCCAAAAAGCAATTTAGCACTGTTAATGAACCACTGTGGTATACAACGGAAATTCGTTGTATACCAGAGAGGTGGATGCCGTTTTCATCGACTTCGCAGAAGCATTCGATACGGTGCCCCACTTACGATTATTAAAAAAAATTAAAACTTTTGGTATACATGAGCATTATTGTGGATTAAATCTTTTTTGTCAAACTGCAGGCAAAACGTAGTCATAAACGGTAAAGAATCTGGCTGGGTCGACGTGCAATCTGGGGTACCACAAGGCAGTGTCTTAGGACCACTTCTGTTCCTGTTGTTTGTTAATGATCTTCCTAACAATCTTTCGTGTAACTCAAAATTCTTTGCAGACGACTCCTCATTATACGACGAGGTAAGAGTCGAGGAACCATTTCGATTACAAAGGGACCTCGACATCTTATCCGAATGGTGTAAAACATGGCAGCTAAAGCTCAACGAGGAGAAGTGTCTGGTTATGCGGTTTTCTCAAAAAAGGACGAAAACTGTACCAGTCTACCACCTGGAGGGAATCCCTTTAAAAGTTGTTTCGCGCATTAAGTACCTAGAGATCATCATCACTGACGATATGTGCTGGAGTACTCACATTGACAAAATAACCGGTACGGCAAATCAACTCCTTAGATTTGTCCAATAAATATTTCGAAACTGTCTGCAAAAAGTTAGAGACCGGATATTTATCCTTAGTCCGACCCTTAGTGGAGTATTGCTCTACGATTTAGAATCCGTACCGGGTGCGCCAGGTGCATGAAATCGTAATGGTACAGTGTAGAGCTGCTAGGTTTGTTATGGGTGACTACAAATGAGATCAGAGCGTTACTCAAATGATCCAAGGTCTCCAATGGGATTCGTAACGAGCAAGACAAGAGGCTCAAAGCATGGGGCTTTTTGATAAATTTGTTACGTCGGAAAATTCTAACTTGGTGGAGGGAATTTTTAAACGAAACCACCAAGGTGGTAGACACTGTCATTGCAACCCACTTATGGAAATCCATGCACGCTAGGATCCATATTACTGGTCCTATTTCTTGAATGCCATCAGATGTTGGAATTCTCTTTCAAATGATAGTCTTAAGCTACAAGAAATTCATTTCGGCAATGAAGGAACTGGTGTCCGCCACAATATGGTGATACCCTTTGAACTTAACTTGGGTCAATGGACTAGTCTCCCCTACCACACGGTACTAAAAATACTGACAGTAGGGTACTGAGTTGAAATGAATTGAATTGAATACTAAATAATCGAGCGTTTGACAGTAACGACTTGCAACTTTCAATATTTGTCAATCAGATAGCGCCACATGGCAGAGAAAGGTCAGAAAACCCCCGAATTTTTGTTTTGCTGAGATTCGAACTTGGGATGTCCTGCTTGCTAGACAGGAGCTATAGCCAACAAGCCACAAAGCCATGACTATGGGATATGCAATATACAACCAATATGTCATTAAAATTTGGTTATGATTATAATCAACAGCAATACTTTGCAAGTATTGTTGTGCTAAAAACGTTGAGCACTGCAGCGCACACAGTGCCCAGCGCATGCAAAGCGTGCTGGTTGTTCAATCATAGGAAGTCTGATGTTCGTGATTTCTGGCCTTTGAAATGTTGCAGTCCAAAACTTTCCAAGGTGGCAAGGCCCTCTTCCTTGCTTCGCATCCTTATAGGTTAGCTTCTAGGAGTCTTCTTGTTACAATTGCTGAAGAAATTTCTTGATTGGTGCGCACCTTGTAACCGTTGGCAAGTTCGTAAGATACAGTACGAGTCCTGTTTAACAAAGATCCCATACAAAAATTGTAAAGCTGAATTCTGCACAATGCATTCCACTGATATCATGCAGAAAATTGGTATTAGAATTAGTGTGACCTTTTCTGCAAGATCTTTTATGGTACTTTTCTGATAAATGGGCTCTGATGATTTAAATTCGGCAGCATTAAATCTTTACAAAAAAACTGCAAGCTTACTTTGATGGGAATGGATCCTAGGTCAAATGGATTTCAAGGCAGACACCCTACTACTGGCCCATATGGTATTTGACAATAAGATAGTGTAAATGTTGGCTTCAGTCACTCGAGTCAGTGCACATAATGACGATAATAACATCAATAAAATAATAATGCCAATAATATAGTAAACTGATTAATAAGCAGCTTAACTGCCTTCACGCTGAAGGAATTCAATTCAATTCAACTCAGTACCCTACTAGCAGCACGTGATGTGCCATGTGGTAGGGGGGTGTAATCCATTAGCCCAATATTATTCGGTAATTGCCACCTCAATGATGTGAACACCAACTTCACTGTAAAATTGAATTTCGTGCAGCTTATGGCTATCCTTTGGAAGAGTATTCCAACGTTGAATGCCATGCAAGAAAAAAGACCAATAATACGGATCCGAATGTGCTCGGAGTTCTATAAGGGGATTGGAATGACTTCCTACCGCCTCGCTGGTTGCTTTTGACAATTCCCTCCACCAAATTACAACTACTTGATAATGTAAATTTTTTAAGGAGCCCCATGCTTTGAGACTCCCGTCTTGATCGCAATGTTTCCCTTTGTAGATTCTTGATCATTTGGGTGACGCTCTCGTCTTGCTGGTTTTTACCAGTTACAAATCTAGCAGCAATATTAAATAAGTATTATTGTCAGTAAATATCTTGGTTTAATCTTGATACTGCCATACGCTCGGCAGTATACTGACGTGCACTTGACATTATACAGAAATGCACTTCGTAGTATACTGATGAGCGCTAGGTGGAATACTGACATCCACTCGGTAGTATACTGACGTGCATTGTTAGTATACTGATGTTAAATTTTCTCGGCAGTGTACTGATGATCATTTTTCAAAAAAAAACTTATGTTTGCTTGACAGTGTGCTGACAATCTCGTAATAGTATACTAATGTTCACTGGGTAGTATACTGATGTGCGCTTTTAAGTATACTTACGATCACTTTTGATGGTATACTTATGTGCGCTCGGCAGTATACGTGATCTTCATAAATTTTTTCTGTATGTATTCTGCACAGGAACTCCTGTATAAGTTATTCAGCACTAAGTTTATTGTAGGAATGTTTCTGCAAAAACTGTTCTGTAGATTCTGCACATATTCTGCACAGCAACTCCTGTAGATATCATTCAGCGGAGTTTTAAACAGTTAGGTTTCTGCAAAAAAATTTCTGCATAAGGTATACACACAGCCTCTGCAGAAATATGAAAGCCAATATCTGTAGAGCTTGCTCTGGCATTATAGAGCTGCAGAAATCTGCAAATTCTACGGGTCACAGGCCATACTATGAAATTTTTCTGTTCATTTTCTGCACAACATTTTTGTATGGGATTGGCGAGCTAATATTCTGTCTCAACAGGCTGAAGTTTTTGTTTACTGAAAATTCTGGTTTGTACTCAGGGACCGTTTGCAAACCATTACCCTCCTTGCTGAATGTCACCTGTTTTTCATGCTGAAATTTTCTCAAACTTGGCTTATGTGAAGATATGATGTCTACATCATAAAGGTGTCCATAGCTTTCAATGTGTATTATACTTTTGTGATAACCCAACCCTCTTCCTTGATAATACACAGTTCAAACTTACGATAAGGGAACTACACTATAAGGATTCCGTAGGGGCATCGGTGCAATACTGATGCACAGATCCTTTGAAGGGAAACATTACCTGACGACACGTGAAACGACAGTTTAACTGAAACGAGTTGCTGGAACAAGGGTCATTGTAACAAGCCTGTAACACTTCAAAATTAGTGCAGCGTTTCCATTGCAAAATGAATACAAGTTTCGGGATAAAAGCACCCATGTTTGGACCAGAGTTCATTTCAGAGGAATGGATATATCTTTTCAGCTAGTTATAATATATATATATTATATTGTGTCAGTTGCCACCTGATCAATTCATGCCCGTGGGATAAGACATGTAATGGCAAAATTCGTGCAGTTGTGACTGAGTTACAGGAGAGATTAAGTTTAATACGGCCAATACAACAATTATGATTATGTAAGGTCTATCATTAATGAAATTTACCAGATTTGGATGATGATATTTGCCACGTGAAAACTCAGTAATTTCATCATCCAAATTACAAAAACAAGGCCTCGTTTTATTTAAGTTTGTTTTGCCTACACTTAGCTTAAATTAACTAATGAAAAGATACCATTTGGGATTTCTTGGATCCGTCTGCTCTCCATTGGGACTGGTCATGTATGAATTTTAAATTACATCTCATTGTCGTCAAACATTTCAATTCCGTCCACTTGAAATATCAAAGAACCATGAAGATGCTATGCTCACAAATAAGAAAAAGGTAACTTGCCTTTGGGGGAGTATATTTATTCCCATATGGACTAACCACATGAGCTTCACTAAACAAAGCTTCTTGGTCTCCATCATAAAACCTAGAAACAAATAAGTTGAGAAATAGAAATCAGAAAGTCGATAAATGGCTTAAGCTTATAAAAATAACTATCTTCAAGTGTCAGACAATGTGAAAGTGGTAAGGTATGACATTCGGCAACCCATATTAATAGACGGTTACCACTACACTGTATAACTATGTGTCTGATCAACAGTGCTCAATCTCACTATGCACCCAATTGGTATTATAGAGCCTACATTATTACCTACAGCATCTACTGCTGCATGCTGTATTACGAAACATGTTCATTATGTATAGCCACTAAATTATAAATACATCATCACTACTAAATAATCTTTTAACATTTGTCCGCCAGGCGGCGCCACAGGGCGAAGAAGAAAAAATCTGCAATTTTTCTTAGCCGAGATTCGAACTCGGGAGCTTCTGCTTGCTAGGCAGGAGCTTAAGGCTCATTACAACAGAAAAAAAAATCCTTATAGATTTTGAATTTGGCACCACTGCAGGCAATCGGCAGTTGC
>JAQFYZ010003381.1:0-13624 GCA_034695085.1 Cylindroiulus punctatus | reverse complement strand
CAAAAACCGGTTCATTTTACGCATTGTTTTAAAAGCAGTTTTCAAAAACTGGTTCATTTTATGCATTGTTTTGCAAAAAAATTTTAAAAACTGATTCACTTAATGCATTGTTTTGCAAACAGTTTTCAAAAACCGGTTCATTTTATGCATTGTTTTGCAAACAATTTTTAAAAACTGAGTCACTTTATGCATTGTTTTGCCAACAGTTTTAAAAAACTGGTTCATTTTATGCATTGTTTTGCAAACAGTTTTCATAACTGATTCATTTTATGCATTGTTTTCATTAATTTGAAACGGAGGACGCCTATCGGCTAATTAGCCCCACTCTCAGCGAATAGAGCTGGATGTGCTGCTCTGCTTCCAGCCAGTGTGATAATTGTGGCCGCCAGGGGGCGCAAATTCGCGCGGCAATCTTTACCATCTTTTCGTTGTTCTATATTGGCAGCTCGTTTTGGTTTCTGTCAAAATCTAAAGTAATGAACAGAAGGCCCCGGTAAGGCATGAAATTATTATTATTATGGACTGAAACTAGTCCGCATCCTTCGCCTGCCGTGTGTAATTTTCCATGAATCGTTGATTTTGGAGAAGGCCTTGATTTGCTGATTTAGAACATGATTTCGAATGTCACTATGGCAGACATGTTGAATTCTGTATGGCTGACATTTTCATTGCATTTTTTCATTTTGTAAATTGGACTTTTTTCAGCTTGGGTGTATGACTAGCTCATGAAATTGGTGTTTCATGATACTGTATTCTCCAACTTCCATGCCATGACTTTTTTTTTTTTTTGCAGAAACCAAAATTAATTAATCGCATAGCTGCCGTACTACGAAAATCATCATGTGGGTAAATATGCCCAACAATAATGTGTTAATCCTGTTTTCCTGTTTTTCAGTGCCTACGTTCGACCCCGAGCGGCCGCGAGACCACATCGGGCTGCGGGGCCACGTCGTGCTGCGAGGCCACGTCGTGCTACGAGTCCACTTTGGGGGTTTGCGAGTCCACCGCGGGCTGCGAGCCCACCTGCTAACAGCAATGTAGAAGTTGAGGCTACTGACGGTGACCGTGAACTTGAGGTAGTCACCAGGGAAGTATTTTCATAAAAACTGAGGAACGTGAAGAGTTGAGTTTCTCGTTCACCTTCTCATGGTGAGGAAACTTCAACTCCTCACTCTCCTCATTTTCTGTGACACGGTCCAGTTTAGGTTATCGGGTGTCCTAACAAGTGTGCTTGCGTGTACCATGGCACGAAGGCCCTCATTGTGCGAACAGCAGTATCTGAATTTGGAAGGCCCCGCAAGTGTACGCCGAGAGAAACCGAGCTTCTAGAAGAACTATAAATTTTGTTTAAAAATGGTGAATCTGTAATGTTTCACCGCGTGTATCTGTAAGGTCATGCTCTCGTGTGCATCAATTCAGTGCTGATTACAGAATAGCTCATTGTGTAAACAGCAGTATCTGAAATTGGAAGGCCCCGCAAGTGTATGCCGAGAGAAACCGAGCTTTTAGAAGAACTAGAACTTTTTGTTTAAAAAATTGAAGTCGATTTCCAAATACACGTAAACGTTTTCACCGCGTGTATCCGTAAGGTCATGGTCTCGTGTGCATCTTGCAGTGACGTTCAACAATTCAGTGCTGATTACAGAATAGCTCATCGTGTGATATGAAACCGAGCAGTATCGGAAATTGTAAAAAACCCCTTAAGTGCTGAGCATGATGGAGCGATGACCGTGATATATAAATGTGTGCGATATATATATATATGTTGCATTTATTCATTTGTGAAATTTCTCTAAGCTGTGTGGATCTGGAATCTGTTTGGATTTGTGATCCAAAGGTCATAAGTGAGTCATAATCCACTAATGCTCGTTTTACAGGCATTCTGCCGGAGGAACCCAAAGCGGTTCACGAGGACGCCCAATCCACACGTCCCGTATTACGAGACACTGATAGAGGAGCTGCAAAAGAAGAAGGCCATGAACAAAGAGCAACCAGTGACCGTCGAGCCTGTTGACTCGCCGTTCGAGTCGTCCGAGGAATCCGACGCGACTTCCGTGTACGCACCCATCTGAAAATTTTTCTGCAGAATCATGCAGAGTTGGCAGAATACATTCTGCAGAACACGTTGTGCATAAATAACTCTGCATACCTTGGTCTGCAGAAATAAAATCCCATTTCCGCAGAAAAAGGCACCAAATCTATGCATACTCATGTAGAATCCATCAGAATGCTGCAGAACTTGTGCATACCATTTTCTGCACAAATGTTACTGCAGAAATAAATTCCCATTTCCGCAGAAAAAGGCACCAAATCTATGCAGAATCATGCAGAATCCATCAGAATGCTGCAGAACTTGTGCATACCATTTTCCGCACAAATGTTACTGCAGAAATAAATTCCCATTTCCGCAGAAAAAGGCACCAAATCTATGCAGACTCGTGCAGAATCCATCAGAATGCTGCAGAACTTGTGCATACCAATTTCTGCACAAATGTTACTGCAGAAATAAATTCCCATTTCTGCAGAAAAAGGCACCAAATCTATGCAGACTCATGCAGAATCCATCAGAATGCTGCAGAACTTGCGCATACCATTTTCTGCACAAAAAATGTTATTATCTGCAGGATTCTGCAGGAATTTTCCACATGGACATAGTCTGCTTAGCCACTCATCTCCAAACCTGGCCCTCTTGAATGCCATCGTTGATCCCAGAAATGCTTGTTATTTATTTATGTTGAATTCTGCCTGGCAGGCAAAGTAAAGCAGAGGCAGCACAACTGTATATAAACCGACTGGTTTATTCGGAGCACAAAACAAGAGTGATTTAACATAGCAATATGCCCTGCTTATATACAGGCTGTAAACAATAGACCTGGTCCAATATGGCAGACAGCCAAATATCAGAAATACCAGTCTAGGCAATCTGCATGACTGACATTAACATAATTGCGCGAGCAATTAAAATAACTTCCAAAGAAATGCTGTCCCATTGGAATGCAGGCAGGGCAGTCAAAGTTGACCCCTGGACAGAGGGGCTTTTCTAATTTTTGTTAATTTTTTTCCTGAAGGGAGGAACTAGAAAGGCAGTGCCGCGCACTGATCGAGGAGAAGGCCCGGCTGCCGCCCAGGTTGTCGATTGAGTCGCCGTACCCTAAGCTCCTGCTGTACGAGCCGCCGCCCGACTTCGAGCCAGTGGATGCCCTGGAAGACTACGAGGCCATGTCTCCCGAGGAGCGGGCTGCGAGGGTCGAGCCGCTGTTCCAGGCCTACTTCCGGCACCCGGAGCCTCGGCCCGTGTTCGTCAAGCAGCAGCTGCTGGGCCGCTTCCTGGTCAGGCGCCCCGAGCAGGAGAGCAGCGATTCGGACAGCGAGTCGTCGGAACGTTCTCCGGTACCCTCCGCCTCGAAGGTCTTAGGCCCCCACCGCACCAGCACCCCGAAGGCGGCGATGCCCCGTCGCTCCACCGGGGTAAGTTAGGGTCTCGTGGAGCGGTGTATCCAGTATCCAGGGAAGATGGCTTAATTTTAAAAAGTCAATGAAATTTAACAAGTCTTTAGCCACTAAAGTGAAAAAACTCAAGCTATGTAAATTGAAGCAAGCAATTTTGTTGAGATGGTGATAATGAAAGTGTAAATGTTGGAACTGATCAAATTGTTAATTTGGAAAAGATCAATAATCAAATTGTAAAATTGGGAAATGATCAATAACCAAATTGTAAAATTTGGGGAATGATCAAAAACAAAATTGTAAATTTGGGAAAGCTAATCTAAATGTGAGGTTATTTCTTGATGTTTCTTCTGAGGTTTACGCTGGTTCCTTATTGAAATTTGTGTTCACCTCACATTGATAAACAATGAAGCATAAAGATAGCATTTCTTACGTTGGCATTAATCCGTGCTTAAAGTAATTTTTAGCTTGATTTTATAGCCCGAAATCAACGTGGCCCCGCCGCCCATCGAATTCATGGATCAGGAACCGAGGTCTTCCAGTGAGTCGGAGGACAGCCAGCGTGGTGCGCCGCAGGCCGCCCGCCGTGGTGCGCCGCTGGCCGCAAGACGTGGTGCTCCGCAGGCCGCCCGCCGTGGTGCGCCGCTGGCCGCCGCTGCCCGATACAGAAGACGCGGCAAGAGCAACTTTCACGAGCTGCGGGACCATTTGCGCTTCACCCTGGAAATAGAGAAGGACATCAGAAGGGGTGTTCCGGAGGAAACGATAAACCGAAGGATGGGCGAAAAGTGGTTGTAAGTTGCCCATTTCGATGTTCGTTCACGGTTCACCTCGTGTTTATAAACAACCAGCGTGCGCAGCAGTGCTCGGCAGCCGCCTCGAAAAATCTGTGTCCGAGATCGGCGCTGTCAAACACCGATCCTGAACCTACAGTATAAGAATACTACGCTTTGATCAGGGCCGAAAGACCCAGAAGCGATGCTTTATGTTGGTAAGGAAGACAGAGTCATGAGTACGACTGAGGATGTGCCTGCCGTAGACCTTCCAACAAAAATGGCAGTCTTTTGACTGCGCCTAAGAAAATACTTTATATTTGGGAAATAATGAATCAGGTAGATTATTTGGGATATAATAAGTTACTGAACGACAGCAATATCAGCAGTATTATCGTTAAAATACGTATATATCCAAATAGAACTGCAGAAACGCCAACCATCTGGGGGAGATGTGGCGCTATCTGTCGGACAAAGTTGATTTTAATTATTAATTAATTTTCAAGACATAAATAGGTTCTGTCTTGCATACATCCCGAATGCTTGGCGCCGTGGCTTGGTTTGCTAATGCGCCTGCCTAGCAAGTGGGGGTTCTGAGTTCGAATCTCGACAAAGAAAAATTGCGAATTTTTTCTTCTTCGCACTGTGGCGCCACCTGGCGGACAAAAGTTGAACGTAATTTGCTTCCACGGACAAACGCTCGATTATTTAGTATGATGAACAATAGATATAGCATTTTTTACATCGGCATATCGTCATCGGAAATGCAAAACCGCTCAAGTGCCAAACATAAAATTTTGCACAAAGAAACAGTATATAAAATGCTGTTGATGTGGCGATCGTGCGACATTCATTACCTATTTATCTTTGACTAACCACAAATTTTTTTTTCTCCTAAAATTGATATTGAACGTAATGCAAATGAAAATGCCGCTCGGTTCTGTTGCTGTCATGTTGTCGCTCACGCGGTTTCGCATTTCCGACGGCGATGTGTGATATTTTTGTATCCTGGAACCTGGAAAAGTCAGGCAAGTTGAAAATTCAATTTCTGTAGCCGTAATTGCGCTTCTTCTTCTTCTTCTCCAGCGGAGATCCCGAGTACTTGATGCCGCCGCAGGACTTTCCGGAGTTTCCGGCCATCACCAGCTGGGTGCCGCCGCCGCCCTGCTCGCCCCTGCGGGTCAAGAAGGCCAAGACCCAGCAGGAGTTGGCAGCCAAGGAACACAGGCGCAAAGTCAGGGAGTACCAGAAGTCCACCAAGCCGTTCCGAGAAAGAGTCCAGAAGGCCATCCTGGACGCCATCTACGGGCCCATCAAATCGCCTGGCATCGGACCCACCGCAACCACCGAGGACCAGCCGAGCACCGACATCACTGCTCAGAGACTGAGCTTGTTCAGCGAGCTGCAGGGCAGCCACCGCCATTCAACGCTGACTTCCTCGACAGTCTCGAGACCACCGGATGACGATGGCAGTGCGGTGTCGGAGTGAGTGCAGTCGGAACCTGAAAACCCGCCAAACATTTATTTCTCGAGCCGCGACTTTGAGCTCCCGTATTTATTGCTCACTTGATTTTCGTTCATTCGTGATTTTCGTTCTAGTCGCTTTCAACAAGTCGTTAAACTGACTGATTTTCTTGGAGGACCAATGGAAGGAGTTTTGTCTTTGTTATATACAACTTTGGTTTCTAATTACAGTAGAACCTGTCTAAGTCAATACTGCAGGGACCGGGCATCACATATCGGTTTAGACAGGTTATTGACTTAGGCAGGGACATTAACATTACATTGACACATTGATATTAGGTTATGGAGGTTATAAGTTTACACAGTATTGAGTTAGACAGGTTCTACTGTACCAAAGTAATCCAGTACTTATTGCTCACTTGATTTTCGTTTTATTTCGTTCAAGTCGTTTTCAACATGTCGTTAAACTGACTGATTTTCATGGAGGACCAATGGAAGGAGATTTGTTTTTGTTATATACAACTTTTATTTTCTATTTAATTACCAAAGTAATCCCGTATTTATTGCTCACTTTATTTTTGTTCATTTGTGATTTTCGTTTAAGTCGCTTTCAACATTGACTGATTTTCTTGGAGGACAAATGGAAGGAGTTTTGTCTTTGTGATGTACATATTTAATTACCAAAGCTGTTGACAAATGCATCTGGTTTTTTGGCTCTTTATAGTCGTATTGCGGTGTACTTTTGTATTTCCATGTATTTCCAAGTTTTTTTTTATTTTGTTCCTCATCCAAAATTTGGCTTAGAAATTTAACATTTTGTTATCTCTGTTGATGATGAAATGCAAGCTGGAACAATTTTGACGATAATGAAATCAGGATGAAGTCCTGGGTCAAAAAGTAAGTTTATCCGACCTCGAAAGTTATACGTTTTATGGATTTTATGTAGAAAATTTCAGTTGTTGTTATACATTTGCCATGAATTGATGATTTAGTGGATTTCTAGCGAATGCGGTGATGTACAGTGGTGGACTTCAATATTCCGGCATAAATGTTTGAGAAATCGATGGTTCATTTTTTACCATTTCTCGAAACGCACAATCGATTTCTTAAGTTTTTTGTAGCGGAATATGAAAGTACACCACGATACGAATGTAACTTTACGTTGAGATGTAATAATTTATCCCTTTTTTAAAGGTGAACCTGATGAAATAAATCGTTGAAATGAAATTACTCGAACCTTACTTTCGAATCGGGACACAAAATGTTGCTTCTCGGTGGACTGCTAACATGTTTCGGACCGGTGTAAGTATTTTTCAAATCTTGTTTTTTGGCTCATTTTTACACACCTTTTAAATTAGTTTGCCACGAAACATGTCATGCTGCGAATCATAGATGTATTTTTAAAATACAGTGGTGTATTGTCAATTTGAGGATTTTCAGGATTTCCACGTCCGTTATTTATAAATGATCATACAAATACGTACTGTATATGCGTATAATTTTTTGATATATTATACGCATATTTCGAATGTATTTGAACCATGTAAACGTCCAGGATTAATCGACGTTCTTAAAATTCACTAATTTAAAATTTATTTTGATATTTCATCATTGATTGAATAAATTGATTGAAACAGTAACAAATATCTAATAAAAGATCGATTAAAGATTAATTATTCGATGAAATTCGATGGGGACAAATTTGGATGTCGTATTCAACTGCACGACACCACTGTCGTTGTCCCTAAAAGTCTACAAAATCATCAATTTCAGATAAATCGTTTGACTTTCCAGGCAAATAATGACTGAAAACGATAAAAGTTGTTATTGTTCAGGTGTGATCATCTTACTTTTCGATCCCAGTCATCAGGTGGATTTATCATCATCAAAATTGTCGAATTCGATTCGATGGGGACACATTTTGATGCGGTATTCAACTGCACGACAACACTGTCGTTGTCCCTAAAAATCTACAAAATCATCAATTTCAGATAAATCGTTCGACTTTCCAGGCAAATAATGAATGACAACGATAAAACGTATAATTGTTGAGGTGAAATGAGCTTACATTTCGATTCTAGTCAACAGGTGGATTTATAATCATCAAATTAGTCGGATTTCATTGGATGGGGACAAATTTGGATGTCGTATTAGGTAGAATGACAACACAGTTGTCACGCAGTGTTGTCATGCAGATGAAGACGACATCCAATCTGTCCCCATCGAATTGAATTCGACAATTTTGATGATAATAAATCCACGTGATGACTAAATTGGAAAAGTAAGCTGATCTCACCTGAATAAGTACACATTTTACCGTTTTCAATCATTATTTACCTGGTATTTCAAACGATTTATCTTAAAATGATGATTTTGTACACTTATAGGGACAACAGTAGTGTTGTCATGAGGCATCCATTCGACATCCATTCTGTCCCCATGAAATAGAAATCGACAATTTTGATGATAACAAATCGACGTGATGACTAATCTGGAAAAGTAAGCTGATCTCACTTGAATAATTATACATTTTACCGTTTTCATTCAACATTTACCTAGTATTTCAAACGATTTATCCTAAAATGATGATTTTGTGCACTTATAGGGACAACAGTAGTGTTGTCATGCAGTTAAAGACAACATCCATTCTGTCCCCATGAAATAGAAATCGACAATTTTGATGATAATAAATCCACGTGATGACTAATCTGGAAAAGTAAGCTGATCTCACCTGAATAAGTACACATTTTATCGTTTTCCATAATTATTTTTCTTATAATTTATACGATTTATCTTAAATTAATGATTTTATACACATATAGGGATAACATTAGTGTTGTCATGCGGTTAAATACGACGTCCGTTCTGTCCCCATGAAATAGAAATCGACAAGTTTGATGATAATAAATCCACGTGATGACTAAATTGGATAAGTAAGCTGATCTCACCTGAATAAGTACACATTATATCGTTTTCATTCATTATTTGCCTGGTATTTCAAACGATTTATCTTAAAATGATGATTTTGTACACTTATAGGGACAACAGTAGTGTTGTCATGCAGTTAAAGACGACATCTTTTCTGTCCCCATCAAATTGAATTCGACAATTTTGAAGATAATAAATCCACGTGATGACTAATTTGGAAAAGTAAGCTGATATCACTTGAATAATTACACATTTTACCGTTTTCATTTAATATTTACCTAGTATTTCAAGCGATTTATCTTAAAATGATGATTTTGTGCACTTATAGGGACAACAGTAGTGTTGTCATGAGGCATCCATACGACATCCATTCTGTCCCCATCAAATATAAATCTACAATTTTGATGATAACAAATCCACGTGATGACTAATTTGGAAAAGTAAGCTGATCTCACCTGAATAAGTACACATTATATCGTTTTCAATATTTATTGTTCTTCTAATTTATACCATTTATCTGAAATTAATGATTTTATATACCTATAGGGACAACAGTAGTGTTGTCATGAGGCATCCATACGACATCCATTCTGTCCCCATGAAATAGAAATCGACAAGTTTGATGATAATAAATCCACGTTAAGACTAATTTGGAAAAGTAAGCTGATCTCACCTGAATAAGTACACATTTTATCGTTTTAAATAATTATTTTTCTTATAATTTATACGATTTATCTGAAATTAATGATTTTATACACATATAGGGATAACATTAGTGTTGTCATGCGGTTCAATACGACATCCATTCTGTCCCCATGAAATAGAAATCGACAATTTTGATGGTAACAAATCCACGTTATGACTAATTTGGAAAAGTAAGCTGATCTCACCTGAATAAGTACACATTTTATCGTTTTCAATCATTACTTACCTGGTATTTCAAACGATTTATCTTAAAATGATGATTTTGTACACTTATAGGGACAACAGTAGTGTTGTCATGAGGCATCCATACGACATCCATTCTGTCCCCATCGAATTGAATTCGACAATTTTGATGATAATAAATCCACGTGATGACTAATTTCGAAAAGTAAGCTAATCTCACCTGAATAACTACACATTTTATCGTTTTCAATCATTATGTGCCTGGTATTTCAAACGATTTATCTTAAAATGATGATTTTGTACACTTATAGGGACAACAGTAGTGTTGTCATGCAGTTAAAGACGACGTCCATTCTGTCCCCATCAAATTGAATTCGACAATTTTGATGATAATAAATCCACGTGATGACTAATTTGGAAAAGTAAGCTGATCTCACCTGAATAAGTACACATTTTACCGTTTTCATTCAATATTTACCTAGTATTTCAAACGATTTATCTTAAAATGATGATTTTGTGCACTTATAGGGACAACAGTAGTGATGTCATGCAGTTAAAGACTACTTCCATTCTGTCCCTATCAAATATAAATCGGCAAGTTTGATGATAATAAATCCACGTGATGACTAATTTGGAAAAGTAAGCTGATCTCACCTGAATAAGTACACATTTTACCGTTTTCAATGATTATTTTTCTTATAATTTATACAATTTATCTTAAAATGATGATTTTGTACGCTTATAGGGACAACAGTAGTGTTGTCATGAGGCATCCATACGACATCCATTCTGTCCCCATCGATTTGAATTCGACAATTTTGATGACAATAAATCCACGTGATGACTAAACTGGAAAAGTAAGCTGATCTCATTTGAATAACTACACATTTTACCGTTTTCATTCAATATTTACCTAGTATTTCAAACGATTTATCTTAAAATGATGATTTTGTGCACTTATAGGGACAACAGTTGTGTTGTCGTGCAGATGAAGACGACATCCAAATTCTCCCCATCAAACGTTGAACGTCAATACAGTTTTTTCCACAGAAATTTATTTTACTTCAAAACACCTGCAGTTTGTTACCGCGTTTACCCCAGTTCATCGTTCGCCTAAATCACCTAAATAACCCAACAGTTATTTAGTCAACAGTCCCTTCGTTCATTTGAAATTTCGAATATGCCGCCATGGAGCGCCGTAGCCTTCTTCCGGCACGCGAAGCCGTTCTCTTCCGGTTCACGAGCTGGCGTTCTACGTTCGTTTTGATGAATTGATTTTCGGGGCCTGTTTTTCCAGCCAAATTTGCGATTATGGCGGCGAATATCGACGACTACAAGGCCACCATCAGGCAGCTGAAGAAGTCGTCTAACACGGCCGTGTTCAACGCGCTGGTCGCCATCAGGACGAAATTCGTGAAGGAGTCTGAGGGGGTCGCCCGCCTCCGCCAACATGGCGGCCTCCAGCTGTTGCTCTATCACCTGCAGAGACCAAACTTCAAAATCGTGGAGTTGGCACTCAGCATTCTGGGCAACTGCTGCATGGAGAGGGAGACCAGGGAAGAGGTGAGTAATATGTATTGTAATGTATTGTATTGCGGTCAGTGAATTCTTGGCTGTACAGGGTGCATATAAAGTCCTGCGCTTGTACAGGGTGCATATAAAGTCCTTCACTGTACAGGGTGCATATAAAGTTCTGCACTGTACAGGGTGCATATAAATTCCTGCACTGTACAGGGTGCGTATAAATTCCTGCGCTTGTACAGGGTGCATATAAAGTCCTGCGCTTGTACAGGGTGCATATAAAGTCCTGCACTGTACAGGGTGCATATAAAGTCCTTCACTGTACAGGGTGCATATAAAGTCCTGCGCTTGTACAGGGTGCATATAAAGTCCTTCACTGTACAGGGTGCATATAAAGCCCTGCACTGTACAGGGTGCATATAAAGTTCCGCGCTTGTACAGGGTGCCCGTAAAGTCCTGCACTGTACAGGGTGCCCATAAAGTCCTGAGTAATTTGTTTATGTATTGTAATGTATTGTATTGCGGTCAGTGAATTCTTGGCTGTACAGGGTGCCCATAAAGTTCTGCGCTTGTACAGGGTGCCCATAAAGTCCTACGCTTGTACAGGGTGCCCATAAAGTTCTGCGCTTGTACAGGGTGCCCATAAAGTTCTGCGCTTGTTAGTTCTACTAATGCAGTATAAAAGCAGTGATTATATGGGCCCTGGTAACTGGACGTTGGAAAGGGATGCCACTGACCTGCAAAGTAAGGCATAATTGAGAAAGTATAAAACGATGTACTTGTGAACAATTTGTAAACAATACGTATTGCTGCACCCTCGCAGGAACAACATAACTGAAAAATGGTATTTTTAACAAGAACGAATTAAACGTAATTATCATGCATGTGTGGTAATTAATTAGCAGCTGATAAACTGCCGAGGAAACCAATCACCATGAAAACAGATTATGAAGATGAACTATATGAACTCAAATTTGTCAATTTTTGACATGGGTCACTGTTCTTGCCAGAGTGTGATTAAATAGAATGTCCCTAATGTACCGATACTCGTGTGTGTTTCTAATTCGCTAACTACGTTTTGTGCTGATGAATCGGTTTAATGTTGGGGGTGACACCGTCTGACACCGTAAGTGATATTCATATGTGGGGTTTAAAATACATTTACATTCAATCAGTGTAACTTTAGGCCACAGCTCTAGAGATCCAAACTTGCCATGTTAACCCCAGACATTTGGATTTCCACATCAAGTTCCCTTTTATGACACTGCTGCAGGAATTATAGTCTGGGTTTAACATTGCAAGTGATATCTCCATAAATAAGTGGCCTAAAGTTACCCCGAATGTGCCTGATTAACTGTATCATGAGTGGTGTTAAAAGGCTCCGTGATTTGATGTTATTTGCAAATCGCCTGTTTTTTGGTGCTATTGATACGTGCATCATCGCACGGTGATTCCTTCATCCTCGTCTTTTTGCCATTGTCAGTAATCCAAGTCCATCGTTTTGTTTTTCGCAGATACGCAACCTCAAAGGAATTCGGCACATTGGTGAGTAATATTACGTTTAGATTCATGCGGGGAAGCCGCAGCATTACGCATCATGTCGATAAACGATGAACAATGTAGCATTTCTTACATTGACACATTTCCGCATTATCAATAAGAATAAGAATAATTTATTTCCAAAGGAAATGGGAATGATGGGGTTGCTCTTACAACTCTTACAATCATCCTTTCAACTTACAACAGTGATGTTGTTAAAATGGGCTGCCAAATTTGCAGAAAATGCCCCGATAATGGTCAGGAAATGATTCAAAATCTGGAAAAGTCAGGGAAAAATCAAGGAAGTTAAAAATTGAATTTCTGGGGAAACAAACATTGAAGTCTTTAGAGAAATCGAGGTGGGAACAAGGGGCAAACATTTCTTAACTGCTCGCACCTTTGCAGTCCTCATCCTGGAAAGCATCGACAAGGACAGCATCCTGAACCGTGCCTGCCGGACGCTGGCCAACTTGGCGCTGGACGACCGCAACGCCGAAGAAATCCTGGAGAGAAACGCCGCCAAGCTCTTGGTCGACCTGCTGGGTACGGCCACGGACGCCAGCCTCAAGCTGTCCGCCCTGCGCGCTCTCAGGTAAGTCGCAAACATGCCATCATTTGCAGTGGCTGGGAGTATCGTAAGTATATAAAAATTCAAACGCAGCCGATATTTATTGTTTTTCAGCACGACGTTCCGATGAATCAACATCTTCATCAGGTGCTCCCTTTATTAAAAACATTGCATGAAGTTAGAAAAGTTACAGTTACGTACGCGTGAGCATGCTCAACGTGCCAAATTTGGCATTTCTCGATAATGTGTCTATGTAATTTCCTGGCCAAATTTGGCATGTTTGGTATGCTCCCTTTATTAAAAACATTTCATAAAGTTAGAAAAGTTACAGTTATGTACGCGTGAGCATACTCAACGTGCCAAATTTGGCATTTCTCGATAATGTGTCTATGTAATTTCCTGGCCAAATTTGGCATGTAGAGTATGCTCCCTTTATTAAAAACATTTCATAAAGTTAGAAAAGTTACAGTTATGTACGCGTGAGCATACTCAACGT
>JAQFYZ010003380.1:0-13627 GCA_034695085.1 Cylindroiulus punctatus | reverse complement strand
CAATCTATCTAGTGTAAATTTTCTATTTTGCCAAACGGGGTCCTGACCCCTGGAACCCCACCCTGGATTCGCCACTGGCGTAATTGTTGATCGAAATTTTATGCTGGGTGTCCCCAAAGTCATTCCATTTTCGACTTTGGCATATAACAATTTAAATTACCTGGTACACGAGCCATTCATGTGGCTAAATGAATCTTATCAGGATGCTCAAATAACATTTTCTTCATAAAATCTTCAGAATCGCTATAATAATGCGCGGTAGCTTTGCAAACTAAAGAAAATTCTGAATGTGATTTATACAATTATGAATTTGATTTTTCAGGCATTCAAGAAGATCGACCTGGATAAAAAAGCTGAAGAAATCGAAAAAATAAAACATAATTCAACGTGTTTGTATGGTTTTCATGTCTTATTTTTTGTACTAAATTTGTTTAAAAAAAACATAAACATACACCTCATTTATGATAAAATATGGCCATTTAAATTTACAATTTTCAAGTTGGTTGTGAACTTTTTGCAACGTGTGATCAGGCGGTTGACCTTATTTGAAAAACTAGGTCCAAACCCTCGGTATTTTACACGATTACAAAATCAGGTGTTTTTCAAATATTTGAAATGAAAACTTCAAACATGTATGTCGGAAGTACACTATAGGTGGCGGGGCAAACACGAATTTCCGTCATCCGGAGAGGGCGCTGCTAACATGCAATAGAAATGGCGTCTGCTGATTCATCTGGCACCTCTTCGAATCGAAAACGAAGCAGAAAAAACTCTTCGGACGGCAAAAAAGCAAAACCTGGTAAATCTATCGACGATGTTATCGTCAAAGCCATCAAACACTACGATGTCTTGTGAGTATTAGCGTTTACCTCAGGCATGCACATTCCATGATTTTTTTCCAGGCCTAATTTGCCTACAGTGTAGGATCATATGTACATGTAAATGAAATTCATCCACGCAAACATCAAAAAACCGTAATTTCAGAGCCCGCTTAACGCGTGGGATCTTTGAGAACTCGTGCATGGTCCATGTGGCATCCCAATGCACTGTAGGGCCTAAGGTTTGTGTCTTCTAATACGCATTCTAATAATACTGGGCTGTTGCTTTTTTTTTCTAGCTATAATCAAGCTCCCCCAGGCTTGGTTCAGGTAACGCAGTTGCTCCTTATTCATATGTTCCTAATTAGTAATGTGGTGGCCCTGACAACGACGTGTTACATGTGTTATTTCAGGAAGAGCAAGAAAAACCAGAGGACTGCATTCCAGATCTGCCTGAAAACCACCAAGCTAGAGAATTCTTAGCCAAGGCACCGAAAAAAGGATTATGGATGCCTTTAGGAAAAGAAGTCAAGGTTATGAAATGTAAGTTGTGTTACTGTTTGGATATGACTTGTGTTTATGGTTATACCCTCTCCTCACCAAGTAATGGGTGAGAAATGCTGTTCACTAAAGGCTCATGATTCCGATAGGTTGGAGGTGTAAAACGTATGGCCACCGGACAGGTGACAAGGAATGCCCCATGTTTATCAGTGGAAATAAGCAGATAGAACAGTTTCGATATGTAAGCATCCAGCTCAAATTCTCAGGTGTTTCAGCAGTATTGAAACCATTAACATGTCTACTTTCATTTCAGAGCCACGAAGATCCAATGCACGACTTAATCACAGACAACAAAAAGAAAGAAAGCACCGAAAGGCAAGTATTTAGATAGTCTGCTAAAAGTATTTCATTGTTAATTTCACGTGTGGTAATGCTGATTATTTTCTATTTGGAAAAGGGTGCGGCAGCTTCAGCTGCTTCTTGAAGAGTCTTCCGAGTCAAGTGATAGCAGTTCAAGTAGCAGCTCCTCATCGGAGTCAGAGCACGACGTTAAGAGAAAGAAAAAGAAAAGAAAGCACAGCTCGTCATCCTCATCTTCATCAGAATCAGAGCGTGAGGTTAAGATCAAGAAAAAGAGAAGCAAGCGCAATTATTCATCATCAGTCAGCTCACCAAATGCCAAGAAGCGAAAATTGATTAAAGAAAAAAAGCATTCCAAGAAAAAGGCAAAAACAAAGAAGAGAAAATCGAAGAAAAAATAAATGCTAGCACTATTTAAATTACGTGTACGCTCATAAATCTAGTTTGAAGACACAGAGAATCTTGTGCCTTCTGATTGGATAGACCATATGTAAGCCCAATTTGTACAGAATGTCTAGTCGTTTTTATATGTTGGTCGTTGGATATGTTACCATCATATTACATGTACGAAAAATTCAACGAAGCAAATTATAACGTGACCTGGATAAGGCTGCATACACAATTGCTAGCATGATGGAAGTACCATGACAATTGTTAGCAATACTTCATTGAAAAGCTGGTATAAAACCTTTCTGTTATACAAATTACATGTTCAAATCTTTAAATATGAAATGTGGAGAAATTTCACACATTGAAGGCTGAATGTGCATCTTATTAAACAAATGTTGACAGTTTGATCTCCCTAAGCATTTGACAAGTTATCTAAATTGTTTATTTTTCCCACATGGTAATGAAGGTATTTTGTTTACCAAATAAATTTTGAGGAATAATTTATGTTGTAATTACTGTAGCATTTCATCATTATCATTGCAATTTCTTACACGAAGTGCATGACATCACATTCAACTTCATCAACCTCATTATGGTCCTGTCATGATTGGATGAAACCCCCTCCCCCCAATAAGTGCATTAAGCTCAATCTCAAACGAGTAAATATTACTAGTGTGCTTCAGTTATGACAATATTCAAAGACTGTAATCCACAAATTTGCCATTACACGGCTCATACAATTTTCTGGCACCAGCAAAATTGCAGTGGAATTACAATGATTGCTCGAATGATTACAGCTCAATAAAACCCCGCATTTTTATGTGATTGTTTTATCTTTCCACTATTAAATAAAGCGCCTAATGTTAACTTCTACGGATTATCTGGTGATCCGAATTTGTTGTTATAATGATTTCCAAGTAAATGTTTGCTTGATTGCTCAGCGGAACTAACCGCATTAGGTTCCGACTATGACATTTATTCAGCCTAAAAATGCATAGACCTTCTTTCTTGTTCGGAGAGCATCCGCCATGCATTGTATATTACTTTCTTAGCTCCAATAAACATTGCCTTTCTTGGATGAACGTTTTATTTCACACTTAATTGCGCCATAAATGCAATGTTGGGATTTAGGCAGCTTATCCTTCCATTATATTTTTTTCAATCAGTTTGAACAAAGATGCTGGATCTTGACTAAAGGGATTGCTTTTCGAGGATGCTCCCAAGTTATAAGCATTGTGACATGGAAATGCACTAAGCTCAATCCCACACAAAAATCCAAAGTGGACCATTATTTCAAAATTTTTTGTTATCATGTAATTTTTCAATAGAAATTTTTTACAGATTGGTACTGAAAACAATTTTTCTATCGATACCGTTGCTTATTAGCCCTTTGGCAAATAAGTTTGCTCAAACATGAAGTTATTTGCCAATATGCTGGTGCAAACCCTGGTCTTCTGTGCGGTTCTAACGACAGTCCATTTTCTCGCAATTTTGTATTTAACCTAGTGGAAAATCAATTTCCCAAACTGATTTCAGCGAAGTGAGCAAGTCCCGGTGACTGCCGGGCTAAAGCGCTGTCACTTTGGGGACGAAAAAGCACGTCAGTGAGAAAAGAGCTATTTGGGCAACGTCGTCTATCACAATTGCTTTCTGAATATAAAAAGTGAGATTGAAGATTGAATTGACAGCTCGAAATTCCCTTTTTGATTAGATTCATGTCGAAGCACGACCGAGTGATCTTGGCCGCCCCGATTATATTGGAATCTTATGAAATCATTGCCCCTATCTTGCATGTTAAGTGAAAGCATGGCGAATAGAAGCCCTGAGTACTTTTGCTTAGAAATCAGAATTCATTCGTTGGGAGCTTTTGGGATTGGCGTGCCTTATCCTCGACATCGCTGTGAACACGACAAATTATAGCCCCCATCAGAAAAGTGTCAGTGTAAAACGAATTCCTGGTTGTTACTGCATCAAAAACCTGTCTTTGAGTCAAGCTAGCTGCTCAATCCGCCATGATCAATGGGACTTTCACATACCTCAAAGGCCATGCGCAGACTTCGATCAATTTCACCTCTTTGGTTATTGCGAGCTTTTCCCACGAATGAAAGGAATGCTCGAGTTCCTTATTGAAATCTTCAGTGAAGTGAAACTGGAATTCCTATAAATTGGAAAACATTGTCTCAAAAAGGTGGCCGAGTGGGTCATGCAGCTCGCGTGACAGGTTGAGACAAGTTCAACGATAAAAAATGATAGGTTTCTAATATTTTGTTGTTAGCCATACTGTAATGGGTAATATTTTTGAAAGCGAAAAAGAACAGATTAAAAGGCAGCCTTTCAATGGACCAGGCATCATATATTGGTGATTTTCAGACCCCAGCTCCCTTTCTTAGATAACGAGATGACAAAATGATGATTTTTAACCTAAATACTGTATTTTTAAAAAAAGTACTCTTCATTTGATAACCCCATTCCCCTTAAGTCGAGCTTTACTACCAGCTAGTAGGCTTGCAGTGATTGCATGTGACAGGGGTAGATAAAATTGTTATTACATCGGTTAGGTAAAGACACAAAAAACACGAAAAAATTGAATAAAGTAATAAATTTCTACAGCTATGACGGGTGTCATTCTATTATACCAGTCATGTAGGGTTGGCATGTAACGATTATGTGCACAATTGAAGCAAGTGCTGGATATCCCGTTCAAATTGTGTCACAGTTATCTAATTGATAAATGAGGAGGTTTGGGAATTGGTCTTATGATGATGTCATAATATCTGTTTTATAAAACATGGCTATAATACATTTGCATCAGTATTACTTGATGGGCTAAAATTTATTATTTTTATCAAATTCTTATACAAAGTTGGCTCAAATAATTTTTTTTTGGTAAATCATAACGTCATCATTTGATTGGGGAGCAAGGTGAAGGCTCAAAAATCTCCAAAAAGTGAAGAAAGCTAATATCTCACATGCTGTATGTCACATGCAATATCTGAACGTCCCCAAACTGGACGACAGATGATGGTTTTTAACCAAAACGTTTAATAAAAAACCCAATAATGACTAAATATTTGGCTGACCCCCTTCCTCCAGGATCACATAATTGAACCTGCCATAATTGAAAGTGTGATTAAGTCAACATGTCGGATCCATACCACTGGTATTATTTTTGTACGCCATTAGATGTTGGAATACTATTCCAAAAGACAATTCAGGAAATTCATGCCATTTAACAATAATGATGGTGTCCGTTGACCATATTATGTGGCAATGACTGTTAATGGATTCCATGCCCTAACCACTTATAGGATACTGAGTTGAATTGAAAACAGGATTTAATGTAAGAATAGTGGTTTGTTTTCTTCGTCTTTTTGACCACAAGGCAAATGTTTTCGTTTCGTCTTTTGCTCAATTACTCAAGTTTTTTGAAACCCAAAGGGTTAGACATCCTACACCCTCCATCCTCATCAGGTTTTCATAATGTCTTTGAATAATGGGAAGACGCTGATGACGCACAGGCGGCAAAGAATTCAATTTCCTGACGCTGTAATCCACTCTCGTTATGTTTTATCACTTTTCCCATTTAATGGCCGCTTTAACGACCGAGTAAACGAAAAACTCTTATACGTCAATAAAAGCCCACATCCGACTAGGTTTAGTGCTGATCCGGCCGCCAGAGAAAAAACCGAAAAAAATTATCATTGACCAGCCTTGCAATGTGTCTGCACTGGTCAGTAGAAGGTCCAGACACACTGTTCAATACATCAAAGATACTCAATAGGTGTCATATTTCTAAAAGCCAGACAACAAAAACTTCTTTCAAATTAATCCTTGCGTTGCAGTATTTTACTAGGCTCAGTTTCTTTAGTATTTTCATGATCTCTCAACCTCCACTGGTCTTCTGGGTCATCACTGAAAGTTGGTCTAGATACACCTGCTTCCGCCAGATGGCCAGCCCTTTACATATCAAAAGCCATAACTGTGCAAAAGATGGCGCTGTTTTTTAACCGACCGGACAGTGTTTTTCAGAAAAAATGTGGCGTGGCATATGCAATAGTCATTTGTGTTTTAATTTTTCGCATAAATTCACGTCGTCAAAGACGTGGCCTGCAATAACGTAGAAGAAATACACGATGCAATAATAATTACGCGCATCCATGACATCTGACACTTTGTTTTCTGTTGTTTTCATATCCATTGCTGACAAGGACAAAAGCAATAAACGTGAAATAATGACTGAGGACAGCAAAAAAATGACTCCCGATGGACCAATATACAACACATGCGAACGGCCAGAAAGCCAATATGAAATGTGAAAAAAATGCCCACAATGCAAGATTGTTTAAATGCATTCCTGTAGACTGATTGAAGAGGACATTTTTCGTTTATATAGATACATAGATTGATTATTCCCACAAACCTTATTGGCCCATATCCCTCAATATGGTGTCATCATCATCTTTTGTGTTTAACCAAACCTAGCCTAGCCTAGCCTAATAATTTAATTTCTGATTTCGCTGCCCCTAACCAGGAGGCAATCACTGCAAGCACCCGTCTAGTTTGGGCAACTCCAATACCAACGTAATGATTAAATTCTAGTAATTATTAAAAATATTGAATTATCTGATTTCTAATAATACTTTCCAGTTGCCTCCTTTCTTACGATGGGTACTGAAACCAATTGGGGTTCTCCCAGAAAGAAAATTTTCAATTTCACTGACTTTTCCTATTTGTGGAGTCCTCTGGCCACCAAAAATGAAGATCTTGCCAATATCAGGTAAACTACATTTTTCCTACATGATGCGAGTAGGAGTTACACTGTGGAACACAGTTTTTCATAAATGAACAGCAAATTTCTATTGGTTATATCACAGGCTTCATCTGTCACCTTCACAAACTTCAAAACCTTCAAAACTGATTTTATATGGCACCTTTTAAATCTCACCATGACAAGGTTCAATTTGGCCTCTTTGCGTGAAAAAGTCCCATGAATTTTAGGTACCTCTTTTTTTTTAATAGTTAGGACGTTTTAGTCACGTGACAAATGCGAATACTTATACATATCATTACTCTTATGAGCATATACATTAAAAATATTGTTTAATAAGTCAAATTTAATCATTTCTGAAATTCGCCCAAATCCCCTAGGCCCATTCTCCATCATTCTCCATCGCACTTTTTCAATGAAACATTGCCTAATAATGCCATCGACCATAATACGTGTACATGTATAAGGTTTTCATTGTGTAAAAACCTGAGTGGTAACTGAACGTGTCACCAGGCTGGCATATTTGCCTAAACAGTTTTGACAGGTGCTGAGTGCCACACGTCACACCAGCCCTGTTTCCATGATAAGAGCATCGTTTTGGGTTTTGTGCTGAAAAGCCAGCGTTAACAGTGTTATTATTGCGCGTCTATTCTGAAAATTGAAATATGAACTTAAGCCTCGCTTGGGCAGGCCTTGAATTCGCAGATTGGAAAGTTGACAAATATGCCGACGATAAATCCCAAATCCCTCATGGCCGTCGGCCTATATCTATTAAAACATGGCACTGAAGCAAGTGAATCTCTGGGAAACAGATATCCAAAAGTTTCAATAACAACCATTCCATCCTTATAATCCCGAAGTTAGGACTCCCCTGGCGAAGATGGGCCTAGCAGATAATTCGTTTGAAAATATAAATCAAATGGAAGATTCCTGGAGTTTACCTTTCATCAAACTCGCATTCAACTAAGTTAGAGAAAAGCTATACATTTCTCTGATAAACAGCATTGCACCGATTAAGTGGTATGGGAAACCATACGTATTCATGAAATAAGCATTTTGCCAATTTTTTTACCAACTTTCACATCTTTCAGGGCCATTTAAGATCATTTTTTCAAATATAAACTTGGAATATATTTGAAATTATATAACAGCACTTCCTGTATAACTAAGTATAAGAGTATAAGTAACTTTTAATCATATTACCAGGTGTTACACGCTATGTCTGCATGTTACCTGGAAGTGACATGTTGCAAAACACCCAGAATCCTTTGCCTTTGCTAATACCAAATACAGCATATTGGCGCTCCGACCATAGATAGTAATAGTTAGTTAGCAATAAGTTTTTGGTAATGGAAGAAGGCTCGTCCATGCATTTTTAATCCAAATGACATTATTAATAATGCATGCAATTAATTTATCTGAACTCAATCATTAGGGAATTCCATGGATTTTTTTCCAATTAATATGCCCTTTTGCAATGAAGCATCAAAAAACAAATATTTTATTGGAATGCATGTCATGTAATATATATATGTATTGTTTTTCAAATCTGTTCATATTTCAACGGAAAGGAATTCGAGTTTTTTTTAATGTATTGGTTCCCCTCAACATCGCGTGGAATTTCACTTTATGAATTCCATTCAATTTCGTGAAATAAATTCGTTTCACATTACGCCCGTTTTTTTTGCTTTGTTCAATTCTGACTTTTGCAAGCTGAAATATTACGTTCATAAAGCCCTGTCCATTGGCGGCGTTTATCATCGAACTAATAAAGCGAAATACAATTTGTTGCTATAACAACCACATTTTTATTAAAAAAAATAACTTGACACGCGCTCTGCAAATATTAAGATCGATGGAAAATGTTACTTAAGTTTCCATCACTTTCGTAAAATGAATTTTATGTTCCTGCTAAGACATGATAGATTCCGGCGAATCATATCTCATTACCAAAGGTGGGATTCAAAGTTCATGTAAAAGCCATTGCACACTTGTAAATTAACACCAAGTTTGCATTAATTAAGATTTAATATGATACTCACACACGTAGAGTGTGTTCGCCAGTTCATTATTGGCCCAATTAATTAAAAGAATGGAACAATTCTTTATTTGAAAAAAGGTTTTAAGGGTAAAACAAAGGATTACAGCTAAGTTTATATTTGTTTGATTGCATGGGAATAACATTTGAGGATGTTTCAAAATGCCTATCTGCAAATAGTTGACCTACTTCAGAACTTCAAATGCCACTTTCGACCTAAACACAGATTAATCCTTTCATCTGACAATCATCATTATCATGACAATGATGATCCCCGCAATATCCTCTTGGCAACTTTAAAATCACGATGTAAACAAAACGGAGATCATACTAGATTTTCGTATATGTTTGGAATCATGTATTTTGAGTTGAAAACATCATCCACGACGCCCACCCTCCATTTCACGCTTAGATGGAGGCACGCTTATTTGGCAAAAAAAAGTAAAAACCCTCTTAGGTTTAACTACAGTGTAGGGGGTGGTGACCCACTGAAATTCGATTGCAGTCTAATCTTATAGCCTTTGCCTGCCATGGTTTTTCCGGCATCCTAACCGTTGCTGTTTTATGGGCTATATGGCAAATCCCAATTTGAAAATAAAAATGTTTCAAGGGATTTCTTTTTTGGATCAATATCTCGACTTGGATAGGGAATTGCTTCTTGGACAGCTCCAGAATTGCGGCTATCCGAGGCAGTCAACTGACTTGGAATCGATATTTGGAAGAAATATTTTGGTTTGGTGACCGAGTTATTGCTAGTTTATGGCCTGTGTTGGCGTACCAATATTTATTATTTGGTCACATTCCTTAAATTGACGACAGCTGACCATCAGCTCTCCATACAAAGTTTGTTACAGTGGCCCCAGTGTAGACAAGGAGGCAACGAATACACTAATAATCGTTTTCACTAAGTCGAACAATTTGGTCAATTGAAGTCAATAGAACGTTAAGACATTATTCAATAGGAAGTCAATAGGATGTTTGTGAAGTAATCAACAAGCTGCAACGTTTGCATAACACGTTTCCATTGAGCATTGAGGAAGTAAGATTATTGAAGTGCGCTTTTAAATGTTGTTGAGGATGGCTCATAGATCATGTGTGCACTTAGGCCCTCTTAATTTGCAAGTCTTCGATTACAAAATGTTTATATGCAGGCTCCGCGAAGCCCTAATCTATGAAAGACATGCATGTAAAACTGCTTGATTTGAATCATCTATTAATTTTAGATTGGGAAAACATTTCAAAATATCCTCAAATGTTACTCCCTGCAACGAAACGAATAAAATCTTATTTAAGCTTATGATCCTTCGGTTGACCCTTAAAATAAGTTTGAATGAAAGTAATGTTTCGTTTATTTAACGAGGCCAATAATGATCTGCTGCACAACGTGCATCCTAACAATGTTGCTTCCTCCATACTCAATGCAAACCACATTAAATAAACTTGTTATTTCGCAAAAATAAAATAAATTAAGTTTTGAATAATCGGAATACGCAATTTTCAGGTGCCTTAATATAAGTAAATCATAACAGAAAAATTTATCTGAGGGAAATTAAAGCATGCATGCAGACATAGTGTTAGACAGCAGTTTGCTTTCCCTTCAGAAATAACGAACTTTGTAAACAGAAACCTTGAACTTCAAAAAGTTCCATGTGCACCGCAACATGCAAAAATTAGTTAATTCATGCGTCACGATCTATGAAACAAACCAAACGATATTCAAACATGCATCTCAATAATGTTGCTTTCTCTATGCTCAATGCAAACCATATTAAATGAGCGTTGCTATCCCGCAAGCATACAATTAACATACAGTGAATAGATTGTCCTTTAAATTTCAAGTCTTCTACAGTCTTTTGGGCCAATACTAGCGATTGGCAAAGTTTTATAACGGTTTGTAAACAGCACAGAATGGATTTAGAATAATGAAATACAAACTAATTATTCCCCATATACTCCAGACTAACTGTAACCGTGGGCCTAGCATAACGTATTTATGTGAACATGTAATTGAAATAATGGCTATATCAATAAATTCCATTCTGTCAATTCGGTTGATAATAAACCGATGAACAAGCATGCAATTTGACGAGGCTCAGACAGCCTTTAACCCATACGAACAAATCTGAAAAACCATTATTTGCAGAGCAAGGGCTTCACAAAAAAATTATCCATAAATCATTCAAATTGAATAATTCATCTCATAACGAATTAATTGGTGTTTTCAAGAACCCCCTGTAAAAGAATCGTAATATAAGGAAAAGTTTAATATACATGTACTTGTTCTTATTTCAAAACTCCAACCTACATGAATACATTTAGAATAAATTTTGAAAGGGTTTTTCAGTTGAGATCATTTCATGTGCTTTTATGCAAATCCTCCTTATACAGTATTTGCACATGCAATATCTTGAAGCGTTCATTAGAGAGATTGAGTCCAAACCCAGCACATTTCCAGGAAGGATAACAGGTGATCCCACTCTAAATCTTGATTTCCGGTTTAAAATACGTCCCCAGCTGCAGCACATAGTTTATTTTTTGGCGCCCATACACTTGAAAACAAAACAAAGCACTTCACCAAAGCAGATCATTGCCATTTGAACGAATCCAAAATAACTTCTTTTCATAAGTGACCAATGGAAGCACTCGATGTTTGCTTGAGCTACCAAATGCATAAACCAGGGATCTTTTAGGAGAATGCTCGTTAAAGATGCTATTGCTTGAATTTTGGCCCAACGATCGTGTGTATCGGTTGGATTTAAACGTTGCTTGAATCCAAATTGTAAGGATTTGCCATTTGTGGAATGTTTTATGCATAACGTGTTAAAGTAAGCAAACTCTCATGATCCCAGTGCGTTGTCACCATTGCTCCTCGAGCATGCTTCCTGCGTTTGAAGAGAAAAGTAAACTTTTCCGAAGTTAGTAACATATTCTCGATAAACTCATTCTGCATGCCAATTCTTTAGCTTCATGACATTTCGGCAAATCTGAACCCCAGCTGAACAAGTTTATTCAACCACGAGATGTTATTTATAGCGATACATGTATGGCAAATGTCTTGTAAATTTTATTCAGCCAAACGTAAAGTGATCTTTTGTACTGTCCCTTCTCCGGGCTAGATATGTAAAAGTTGGTATAGTGTGCTGGCAGTGATTGCCTACCGTGAGGGGCAGTTAAATCAAAAATTACACATTGCATGAGTTAAAGGCTAGTGCAGTTTAGTCTAGGCTGGGGTGGGTAGACCCCCCCTTAACAAACAAAAGAAAAATCTAAAAAATATCACATACACAAGAGAATGACAATAAAAAAGGATAAATTTCGTCAGCGCAATGTGTCAATACATGTATAAGCAAACAGATTTTGAATTTAATATTTTATTCACATATGGGTTAGTAATTAAAGCACACAGTACACCAATACCTCGTTATACGGCCTTTCGCTATAACGGTCTTTTTGATTCATGGCAGTGTTCGTTTTACAGCCATAACATGTTTCGCTATAACGGTCTTCGACCATAAATGACATATATGTTCCAATAGGACTTTCAAGAGGGGGTGGGAGGAAAGGATATGTACAAATTTTCACGTAAAGTTATACCAAAATACATGTACATTGTTACGTGTGTACTTGCCATTAAATTAAAAATCAAAACATGCCATTTCATCTGTAAACTTTGACTGACACAAACTTGAAAGGCATTGATTGCCTTAAATTTTTGTTGAAATTAGAACAGATATCCTTGATTTTACATGGGCTTGTATACAAGAACATGATTTGTTATACAGATTTTCAGCCTACTTTCCAGGAACCTATCTAGGCCGTAAAACAAGATACGGGTGTATATCAAGATGCTTACATCTTACATCTTACATGTTAAGATGCTTACAGTATCAGCAGAATATATCAAAATACGATTTTCGTGGACTTAATCTCCATTAACAAACTAAATAATTCTTTGCTGCTTGTATATTTGAAACATGTTCACATTGGTTTTTCGTTGGTTTTCTTGCACTTATACCAATTTCTTCTACTGTTCATTTCAAGATCATGTAAAATGTGGCACAAAAAGCCACGGATCAAGTGTTCTCCCAAGAGTCTTTTTTTGTGTTTTCTGTAGGACTTTATTTTCATCTCAATGCTCAGTCCTTGATGAAGGCCATGCACCAAACGCTGTAACCATAACAAAAACGGTTATTGCTCACTGGCTTTTTATAACATGTTTGACTCGTTCGGCCACTTGAGGAACACGCCTGGCCTAAATTCTTACCCTGAACATTTGAACTTGTCATTCCGAACAACCTATTACAACATTTAAATTGGCTCGCTGCAAATGGCTGAGATAAAAGGGTGTACTCAGTTTTTATGGTCCTGTCCATAAGTGTTCGTTTTCAGCGACACATTTTTGTGACTGCACTGACAGCCACGATTCTTGCGTGAGAGTTCCATACGAGCCTAAAGCATGACTTTGATATTTGAATGACAAGCTTTTTATAGAGATGTCCTGCATTCAATGGTTGGCAATAACAGTATAGGCAGCTCTTCAATATCGATCCCAGGACTGCTCCTTTGCCAGAACTCCTTAGATCGACATCAGGTACATGCAGGGTACACTAAAGGAGCCTTGTGAATCTCTCGGTAATTTGCTCAAACGTTTTTGAGGTTTGAGATTGAATCTGAACTGCATAAATAAGCAGCATTAAAGGGATTAACGGCGAATTAATGTGTAAATGGACTTATGATGTGAATGTGCATGCA